>MDKJ01183108.1:0-14141 GCA_005239525.1 Nicotiana knightiana
GGGTAGGCATTGGCACTGAAGGAGGAAATGATGCCCAGTTGAATAGTTCATTATGCAGAGGATCCATTGGAGGACACAGGAACATGTACACAATCATGACACAGACGTGCAACATCACTGGGAATAGAAGAAGAAGAAGGGGTCATAAGACAAAACAAAAATGTCCAGAAAGATTTGGGCAGTCCAGTCTATTGGCAGATAGGTTAAGGAGTACAGGGAGTCAGGCAAGCATAAATGCAGAAATTCAGGAGAGGAATAGTTACTATATCTATGCCATATATATTGAGGAACTACCAGCTGGTGGTATTAGCACAATGTGCTCATTCCGCTAGTAGTGAATCATGGATATGCATAAACATAGAAGCAAGGACATACGAGAGGATAATGGGAGATAAAATTGATGCCAAAACTTTGATGTGGAGGCTGCTATCAAGAGTCATATGTACCCTCTAACTCAAGTACTATGACACACAACAACAGGATCAAGCTGGAGTAAGATGCTGGGCAGTTGTATCCAGCAACTGCTCAACTCCTAAATGTGCTACTAAATCCAGCAAGCAGATACAGTCACATGACTTTCAGTGATATCACAGTTGAGCCAAAACCATTGTGTGGAGGTACGGATGAAACAGTATAAGCAATGCAAATTGATATACTGGATTCTACTTGAAGCAAGGAATATGATCGAGCAGTACAGTAAGAGTGATTATCAGGACAACAAGGTTTAAACATTATCTTAGATAGTTTTTTATACAAATTTTAGACAGTAGTGTCCATAGTTTTAGAATTTCAAGTTGTAATATCAAGTTTGGGATGCTCGAGCCCAAAGTTGATAATAGGATCTATGTAGTAGGCATAAATTATTGTTTTGCACAGTGCAAGACGACATGCTATCTTGTTTTATTTTTCTATATATAAATAAAAACTAGCCCTAGGCACTGCCTAGTGGATTGCTTAAAAAAAAAAAGTAATGCCGGGTCCAATGAGAGACCTAAGTCTAAGTCAAGTTGGAAAATTACATAATAGGCTAAAATTTCAAATGAGATCGCACAAGTCCACACTTTGGACGAACATATATAAATATATATAAGGTTTTATATAATGAGAACCTATCAAATGAAAAATCTTCATGTCTAGTTTCTAATGCTTTCCTCATTTGGACACTCCTACAAAAAGTGATGATCCAATTACCAAACGTTGGCATAATGCAATTCTGCGGCCATTTTACGACCATTATGCGATCAAAAAAGTGGTTATGCGACCGCAAAATGGTCACAAACCTGTCAAGTGAAGCCCAGTTCTAGGCACCAATTTCGCGATCCATTATGCAACCACATACCTGTTCTGCGGTCTATTACGCGACCGCATACCCGATTTTGGAGGCTTCTTTTCCCTATTTTGATAACCCGACCCCATTTTGATAAATAGGCTTTATGACTTCATTTGGGCCTATTTTCTAGTGAAACTAGAGAGAGGTGAGAGAATTTTAGAGAGGAAATGAGGAACCTAACATCCTAATCCTCCAATCTTGCACAAATTCTTAAGAATCAAGGAAGCTAATCTCTAACTCACTATCCTTCTGTGTAAGTCCTACTTCTAAGATTTCATATAAGAGATTATGAGTTCAAATACATATTGCGGGGTTAGAAATAAGTGATGCATGTGACAGTAAGTTATAGTATGTGGGATTAACGGATAGTTGTTCTTGTTGAAATTGGTTGAGGAAAGAGGGATTTTCCATTGTAAAACCTTGTAGCCTATTTCACATGTTAGGTGTTCGATTAAATTCCTAAGAGAGTTACACCATGGGATATCTTTCTAATTATAATCGATTTTCTCTATTTTCCTATATATTATTATTTCTAGAGTTGGTGCGTTGTAGTAACTTAACGAAAGCTCAACCATGTATGTGGGCTAAACTTCCTCTCTCGCAATTGAATTCCATAATGTTTCCGTAGGTTTAAGTATGATTGGCCTAGATCCCTAATGTCTACGTTATGGGCTATCCCCTATAAACCCATAAAACTTGATTATTCCGAACGAGCCTTATATTGAACGATTGATGTTTAAAGTATAGGTTGCTTATTAAAATGGTATGGCTTTGAGTTGTACTTTAAATGAAAACTAGTATACCAATTATGTGAGGAAAACTCGATATGCTTAATACTCCTAATTGCTCATATGTATACTAAATGCGTTGATTTAGTGTGTCTAGTCGATAATAAACTATAAAAATATTTGAAAACAAATTAAATAAACTGAGGAAATAGAGTGTGGATAAAATCTATAATTTTTTCTTAGGGATGCTTGTGAAATGAGAAAATATGTCAATAGCCCTGAGTCAAGCTCCTCGAGCTCGACCTCGAGGCCTGCCCGACCACCCTCGAGACTGGCCTCTTTGGAGCCTGGTTTGCTTAATCTAATTCTTTTCGCATTTATTTCATTTTCTCACTTCATACTCAACGTCTATTACCTAAACAACCGGTATTAAAATAGATCACGTATTTTTAGAACCACATAATCAAATATAATTGTAATTACCATTTTCAAGGTAAACACCTCCATCAGTAGAGGTTTGTTGACATATCCTGTCAGATAGTGCAGTATGTTGGGCTTGTAGGCCCTGTACATATATTTTGTTGGCTTCCCAGTTTTAGTAATTATGACGGTCTTGCCGGCCTAGCTTTATGATGACATTTAGTCAGCGTTAGTCTCTATTCAGTTTTATATTTTGCTTCACACCTTATCTTGTAATGTGGCCCATGGCTAAAGTATGACATTACATGTTCACAGTCTCTTAGTCGTAAGTGGTACGTAAGGATAGGTGAGGCACCGGGTGCCGGTCTCGACCCCAATATCGAGGCGTGACAACCATATCCAATTTATATACATTATTTTTAATAGCACAACAAATATTATAATTAGCCTACCTGGCACCATGAAATCCTAAATTTCTTAACGATATTTTCCGGGGCCTCACAGTTGTGCACCACACTTATAAGCAGGAGGAGACAGAGAATTTAGGATTCTCACACTTTCTTCTTACTCTAGATCGTATGGTAGAGCTCAGTTTTAAGAACTCAAACTCCTAAACTGTACTTTATCATGATACCTACATTCAAAAAGACAGGTTCTAGGAGATTGAATGTGGCCATGGAATAGTTGAGTTAGAGGAACTCGATTTTTACATCATAATTTTGATAAGTAAATGTATGGTCTTCAGTAGATTATGTGTGTACTAATACCTGTAAGCTTCTTGATAAGGAGACCTGAGTCATGAATAAGTTTCAACAAGTAAAAGAATCAAGGTGAAGAAGGGTATGAGGTACCTAGTTAGTGAAGATTATCGGTATTTACAATTAAGGCAGAGAAATATAATCATTTTGAGTTAGTTTGAGTTGTAACAGAGATACATTCAATTGGCCGCACCCATCTTAATTATGCCATATGGGAGCTAACAAATATAGTTTAAGAGAAGGATAGGATATAAGGATCCAGCTGGGGATAGAGTAACCCGAAATTGTTGATGGATTGTTAACATTAGCTATCATTTTTGAAGGATAATGCAAATCATGGTAATAGTTCTCCTTGTGAGACACCTAGATCGTGCACTCTACTATAGTACAGTTAGATATGAATACTAGAATGTTCAAAAATTTGAGAAGATAGGTAGTGGAATCCTAGAAGGGATAAATATTAACCTTAGTATGACAAAAAATTAGGCGCCCCGAAGAGCGAGTGAGATGAAGCAAGGGGCGCTAAAACTGAAAGAACGTTTTGTTGAAGTTTATAGAATAAAGTGATAGACATAAATATTAGTCGGGGAACCAGAAGAGAGTAGTAATGAAACATTATGAGTAAGATGTGATAAATGAGTGATAATGGTTAATCAAAATATGACATAACAGAGTCTATAGTCAAGTGAAGAAAAAGACAAGAGGTGACAGGCCTTGAGACAATAAAACTGTATAAGCCATAAAGTCATACCCTAACTTTGAGAAATGAGTTGGTGACTCGAATGTGATTACATGAAAGCTAAGTTAGACCTGGGAGTAATAGAAATCAACATGGGCTAGTGAAAAGGATAAACTTAACTTGATTTAGGGATCATAAGATTTGATAATAGTCGGTATCGTGTGAATTTTAGAGATAGTGTAGAAATAATAGAACGGACAACAAAAGAATAAACTTTAAAGTTCATTTAGGAATACGCTTCCCTAAAGATAGCATTGTGATCAAGGTTAATCTTAAGGGACTAAGTGTGCCATTTATGCTAGGTGTCACCCTTGTGCGTAAGAATATCAGTTAGAATGTAAGGCAAGTATGGTTAATTGATGATATGAAAACACGCCAAAGACGAAGAGGTAACTATGGAATGGTAAAGGAAGAATGTGGTAAAAAGGAGAAAGGCATGAGTTTGCCTTTATTCAGGTCCTACAGATATGTCGCGACTCCCGAAACTTATGCAAGCACGACACGGGAGAAAGGCAATAAGAGTTCCCAGCCATGATGTTATTGATAAAAAAAGTACGAATGTACACTTGATACATCACGAGCCAGTACGAGAGGTAAGTTAAGATAAAGGAAGTAACCCAAGAGAGATTACACGAAATATAGATATGAGTATGGACGAACGAGTAGTTAGTTGCTGATTCGAGAAAAGCCTAGTTATGGCTACACAAGAGGATACAGACAAATCAAAAGATTGTGCAAGATAACATAGAGAACCCCAACATGGTCAATTCAATCTCATAGATATGAAGTTGTGATCCTTGAGAAATATTCAGATAGAAGTTAGGGTAGTTAAAGACACCGTATAAGCGTTACGAAAAAAGTACCATTGTGAGATAGTCAATAAAATTAAGTTCAGAAGCAACCCTACGAGCACAAAAGTTCGGAGTGTAAGTAATGAAAGATAATTATGAGTGAGTAAGAACATCCAAAATTCCTTTGGGTATACCACGTAATAAGATCATAGCTTTATATGATTCATAGGATCTCCCCTAAGTACTACAACGAAAGACTAGCTGAGGAAATTAGGAAGAAGGCTTCAACCCAAGAATAGTAACTTGAAGAAATAATGATTTTGTAACAACAGTCTCAGTACAATATTGTATTAACTCCATAAAAAAGTGGCACCTATCGTGATTAATCAACAGGAAGCCAAAAGTCATATTTGAGATCATATGAGTTACAAGGAATTCCAGTATTTGTGGGCACTAAGATAATACAAGGATCCATGCAGCAAGTGGTTGAACGACCAAGAAAAGTAATTGCTTGTGTTTAAAGGAAATTGGGAAGGCTAAAAAGGAAATTTATGGTTCTATCAAACTAAAGAAAAGGTTATGAGTAGTATGAATATATATATTTATAGGTCACAAGCTAAAGTATGGTAGAGCGACAAGGTTTTAGGTAGATTGGAGTAAGGATAAGAAAAGGTGAGTGAGGAGGTGACAAGAGTAGGTAAGGCCTTGGGATTAAACCCATGAGAACAAGAGAGTTGATGGTTTACGTAAGTTATAGAAAGCTCAGTATAGCCTAAATAAACTCAAGGGAGTTTAAAACTAGGAGCATTTAGAAGAGATGGAATGTTGCCCTGGTAGTAAAGTAAGGGTGTAATTGTGATTAATGATAAGAAGTTGATGTTTAGGCCTTCGATTGAGTAATGATTAAAGAGAAGATATTTTATGAATTGTATGGGATTAAAATACCACCATAAGATGAATCACATTGGGATTCTATGAAATACGATTATTGAAGTATAGTATCGTCCCTAGGTGGATCAGGCAAATCACTTCAAATGTTCTCAAATGCAACGTAAGTCGTAGTGACAATGTATTATGTAAGAGGTTTCAAGTTATCAATGGTAGATAATGTATTAACCTTAAGGTTAATCAATAATGGATGGATAAAAGTTACAATGTATGAGATGAGATTAGGTCGTCTTTCTTTAGATGAACAGTAATGAAGAAGAACTGAAGGGCTTAGATTAATACATATAGGATAAGCAATGAGAGTGTAACTTGGAGTTAAGTAGCAGACCTCGGTAATAAAAAATAGAAGTAAGTGTTATGGTGTAGTATAACCTACAGAGATATAGTAAAGCCATAAGCATAGATAACCAAGGCTACGAAACAAGATATATCAACAGTCGTAAGTTCGACAAAGTACCGAGCGAAGCACTTTAGTACACCTATAGATTCCAAGAAGGACAACTTATTATAGCTATGTATATGTTCACAAAGTGAGGCCTAGATATTGGCTAAATGATGGAGGAAAAAAGAGAGAAGAGTCGCATAGGCGCACATACAAGGACAGAGTCGTACATGCTGCATGAAAAAAGGCAGCAACAATTACGAGATTAGAAGAATTTCAACCACATGTAATGGTGAGAGAAAGAGACCTAAAGGGGGGAATGCCATGGCCTTGGGGTTTATTTATAGAACAATTGCTTGGTGGAAAGGACATGATTAAAGTAATTGTAAGAGCTATAGGTTATGAGCTATAAGTATGATGTTGTAAGTGGCTAAAGGTGCCAATAAGGCTATAAATGGTGTGAAAGATTATGAGGTAAATGCAATTATATTTTCATTTCCCTTGTATGAAAAATCAAAAAATCTTTTTAATTTGGGAGTACCGTTAGTCACCGAGGGAGGGTAGGTTCACATAACTTAATACACCTCCACCCACATACATTGGGGTTAGGCGGAAGGGCCGTTTTGTGTAGAGATTGTGATTGTGACTACATATCCACCCACATACATTGGGGTGAGGAGGCAGGGCCACTTTGTGTAGAGATTCTGATTGTGAATACACCTCCACCCACATACATTGGGGTGAAGTGGTAGGGCGACTTTGTGTAGAGGTTCTGATTGTGACTACACCTCCACCCACATACATTGGGGTGAGGTGGGTAGAACGAAATCTAACAGGCTTGCTCAGTCGGGTTTACTCGGTTGAGCACCGATCGCGCCCTTCGATTTTGGAATGTGACAAACTTTTTATCATAGCCTAAGGTTTTAAAGTGTCCTAGGATGTCTTGCAGCCGTGTCTAGTAGAGTCCTTATCGGTGTGTTGTCGACCACATCTATAATAAGGAGGCTACCTGGACATTTAGGAATTTCACCCTTCTTTGATACTGCAGATCGTGCAGTAGAGCCCAAGATAGGGAGCTAATTTCCTTGCTATGTCTTATTCTCCAGATGAGTAATCTTGATACCATAATCCACGAGTTTTAAGCTATAAGGAGGGAATGAGCTCACCATTGAATCTGATGGAGTTTGCCCAAGAGTTTGTTAAGAGAATGTATCGAGCTAAGGAGGGATTGGTAGAACTTGTTTCTAAGGGGAGTACCATTGTTCCTATTAGTGTCACTTCACCACCAGATCATGTAGTATATCAGTATGTTACCAACGCACGTCAGGGATGTGGATTCGAGGGGCATCGATTAAGTTATTGCCCTATCAACCTAAAGCCACCAAGTAAGTCACTCCTTAGTACATCATTATGAACAACACAAAATTTTTACTCGTTGTATATGTACATCCATATTGAAGAGTTCTCATAAACAGGGTCTTAACAAGATTTCGAATCACAAAACATTGCATGTACCTACTCTTTTAACGAGACACATTATTCGTGAATCCACTATATCAAAAATTCTCTTATTTACATCCTCTGGTGGGATTTAGTTCTATAATTATGTCCTTGAATTGAGTTATAATTCTAGGATTAATACTTCCCACTTGCTTTCCTAAAATTCTCAACAAGGTACTATACCCGATGAATTTCTTATTAAATCTTTTTATTTAAATGAACAACATCTGCCCACTTGTGCCTATGCATGCACCGTCGTAAAGTTTACCTACGTGGTGTCAAGTTCCACGTAAGGCATCCCAGTGTTGTGATCCTTCTCGAGTCACTCTTTTTTGACTGGTGTATATGGCTTCTATAGTTTGAACAGTCACTCTACTCTCTTGCGAGTATCATCATGAAGCCTTATCACTGTCTATTAACCTAAGAGCATACCTCAGCACCTACCATATGAGTGCATGTCAATCGAATTGGTCACCGTGTGCATAAAGTATCTCTGAAAATTGAGATCCTCATATCTCCGTCATAGGAAGCTCTTTTGTCGCTATTTTATTATAACTTTCGTGTCCACTTGGGACATCCCACAATATGTAGCTCACTTTGTTCCTAGTGTTGTGGTTTCCCCTGACGTGTTCTTGTATTGCAGTTGGGAGTTAATATAGCAGAAGCATGTTCAGCTCATAACAAATGTTTATTTCTCTTTATACCTCCACAACATGTGTTAATTGTGTTCCTTAGATAGCGAATTCACTGTGCCAGTTTCCCAACACTTGTTCGATAACCATGAGAGAACATGTCCTTCTATGTGTCACTATAACACTTCATGTCCCAGACGGACCCTTAATAGGCCCTCCGTCAAGACCAAATGCACCTCTAGGGGGGTTATCATAGCACAATGCCTGCTTCCCATGTTTTCCTGTCTTTTATTAGCATCTGGGTACTTCTCAAGTCAAAATCCATGGAGAACTCATTATGAATATCTGCAAACCTTCCATGATTATTTTCTATTGTCTCATTGGGCTTCATCGTCTTTACAGACTCGATAGCTAGAATAATTTAATATGTCATTATCATGTATCGGAAGTTTTGCTATCCTTGGAATTCCACCTCCCTGGGTGGATAGGAGTTTTATTTTTCTTTCTCCCTGGAGCATCATGTTAACCATTAGAACCCCTCTAACCAAGACATGATTTCGTCCCAATATTAATATGTCATAGCTATGTGGTTTCATTTGTGAAAGCTTGAGATTAGATGCTTTCATATTTTTGCACATCATGAGCATATCGATTTGGAAGATAAGTTGCCATACCTTCAGTTATGTCATATAGGATCAATTATCGGGAAGGGTTAAGCTATTTAAATTATGATAATCTCATGTGTGTTTGGCTTCTTTTTCATCCTCATGCACTTATGGTATAGATTCCTTGTGTTAGTTAATGTTAGGAGTGTAATTCAACTTCATGTATTTCCTTTGAAATCTCTATCACATCCATGTTGCAAGAATCTTACCACTTTGAGCTAAACTGATTTTCCTTACACTCAAGGAGACAAATGGTGTAACATACTTGACCACTTCTCCTTAGAGCTTACTATTGTCGGGCAAGGCACATATGGAAAGGAACAATTTTTACTATCCCTTGAATAACTCATCGCCTCCCAAGAATAACTGATGCTAGCGTCTTCATCCTCCCGATCATGCCTCCCATGTATCTCATGTTTAGGAAGAGTCACTTCTTTTAGATCTCAGGATCACGCGCATGGTTTCCACCTTATCAATGCGTGCTAGTTACCTCTATGCTTCATTTGTCTAAATAATTGATGTTGACACAATGATTAACCGTGTCAGTATTGTTAGTAGTAACCTCCGTGTCTCTTAGCATATAACCTCATGAAATATTCTGCTCTCACATTAATGGGTTCCTGAATAATTCCAGCTCAATCTTAAACTCTGTTCTTCCTCATTGTATTAAATCTATTGGGTATTAAAGGTTCAAACATGTCAAAGAGGAAGCATCACTGTGTGATCACATATATTCCTTAGGTAATTTTATGGTAAGTTTATGATTGTACATCTTAAAGTAATTGTTGAAGGTCATAAAAGGTTTAGTGTGGGTGTTCGCGTAAAGATTTAGAGTTTAGGAGGGTTAACAAATTATTCTCAATATTTTCTCCCTGAAAATGTTGTGTGAATTGATAATGAAGGTGAAATAATTGTAGTTCATATTAGGCCACACTACGAGTATGATGTCTCCCTATCGTTGTTCTCCATGTATTCTGTGTTTTCATATGTCTATGTCTAAGAAGGTAGTTGGAAATCCTTTGTGCAACATTACGATAGAAATTATTAAAGGTGAAGTTAATGGATAGTTAGATTATGCGAGATATATATTTGTCATCCTTGTTAAGTAAGTTTGCGAATTGAGATTGTTTTAGTGAATCTGTTATGGCGAAATCTGTAAGTCTAAGAGGCCACCGTGAAGGCCGAGAGTGTTGTGGAAGGAAATTTTTTTGGCTTGATTGTATAGCAATTGGTTTTGATTTGAAAGGTACCTTCTAAGTGTTATGATTTAAAAATGTGCAGTCCATGTCTAGGTATTATTATGATAATGTAGTGCTTGTAATGCTGAGATTAGTGTTAATGATATATACATTGTGATGCTTTGTCGAGTTGTGGATGTGCTATTAGGATGGTTTTGTTGGTTCTCTGGCAGGCGGATTGGCCTAGTTACAAAGGAGACGCTACCGAAATTTTTGAAAAATTTGGGAGTTAATCAAAATTTAGGGACATGAGGTAGGTGAGAAAAGAGATATATTATGTTAAGTGTTTGGGGTGGACTCTACTTCTCATTCGAGGACGCATGACCTAAGCGGGGGAGAATGTAAGGCCCTGAAAAATTTCGCTAAGTAATTTAGGATTTCGTGGTGCCATGTAGGCTAATTAATATTATATGTTTTATTAAAATGATCTATATCAATTGGATATGGTAAATAAGTGTATAATTCTTATAATAAGTATTGTGGGGTCTAATGAGAGGCCTAAGTCTAAGTCAAGTTCGACACTTACATAATAGGCTAAAATTGCAAAGGAGTTCGCACAAGTTCACATTTTGGACGAGCATAGATAAATATATATAAGATATTTTGTGATGAAAAACCTATGAAATGAAAGATGTTCGAGTCTAGTTTCTAACGCTTCAAACTGTTCATCATTTGGACACTCCTACAAAAAGTTATGATCAAATTACCAAAAGCTAGCATAACGCAATTATGCGGCCATTATGTGACCATTATGCGATCGCAGAAGTGGTAATGCGACCGCAAAATGGTCGCAAACTGTCCAGTGAAGCCCAGTCCTGTGCACTAATTTCTTGCTCAATTATGTGACCAACATACCTGTTCTGCAGTCAATTTTGCGACCGCAAACCCGATTCCGGAGGCTTCTTTTCCCTATTTTCATAACCCGACCCCATTTTTATAAATAGGCTTTAGGGCGTCATTTGGAGCTATTTTCTAGTGAACATAGAGAGATATGAGAGCATTTTAGAAAGGGAATGAGGAACCTAACATCCTAATCCTCCAATCTTGCACAAATTCTCAAGAATCAAGGAAGCTAATCTCTAGCTCACTATCCTTCCGGGTAAGTCCTACTTCTAAGATTTCATATAAGAGATTATGAGTTCAAATACATATTGTGGGTTTAGAAATAAGCCATGCATGTGACACTAAGTTATAGTATGTGGGATTAACGGGCTATTTTGGGTTGTTGTTTTTGAAATTGGTTGACAGAAGAAGGAATTTCCATTGTAAAACCTTGTAGCCTATTTCACATGTTAGGTGTTCGATGAAATTCCTAAGAGAGTTACACCATGGGAAATATTTCTAATTATTAATCGATTTTCGCTATCTTCCTATACATTATTATTGCTAGAGGTGTTGGTGCGTTGTAGTAACTTAAGAATGTTCAACCAGGTATGTGGGCTAAACTTCCTCTCTCCGAATTGTATTCCATAATGTTTCCGTAGGTTTAATTATGATCGACCCAAATCCCTAATTTCTATGTTCCGGGCTATCCCCTATAAACTCATAATACTTGATTATTCCGAACGAGCCTTATATTGAACGATGGATGTTTAAAGTATGGGTTGCTTATTAAGATTGTATGGCTTTGATACTTTAAAAGAAAATTGGTATACCAGTTAGGTGAGGAAAACTCGATATGCTTAATACTCCTAATAGATCGTATGTGTACTAAATGTCTTGATTGAGTGTGTCTAATTGATGATAAACTATAAAAATATTTGAAAATGAATTAAATGAAAGTAAAAAGGAAATAGAGTGTGGATAATGTCTATAATTATGCCTAGGGATGCCTATGAAATGGGAAAATATATGAAACAGATACAAAACGAGCCTCGACTCAACTGCTTTAAGATGACTTAAAAAACATAGAATTTGCCTAAAAGCTCTACTGAGGTATGTGTGGCTAAAACCCCCTCTTCTTAGAAATTGAAACCCCATGGAGTCCATATGATTTATGTAAGTTTCAAACGGGCTTGTGTTGTAAGAATTTGTGTGCAATATGTATTTGAATGCTCGCATTATGCTATCTTGTCACTTGATGATGTATTGAAGACATGGGATATGGGTTAAATTGCCAAAATATGTGAAAGCCTCTATATTCCCACAATTCATAACTTCTCCTGTGTGTACTTAATATCTTGAATTGAAAGGCTTGTTGATAAAATTGATATTAATGTGAAATACGTGGAGAGAAATCGAATTATGAAATGCGGCCAAGTGCGAAGTGTGACATAACTATTGTGGCCCCTAGTGCCGAAGAAATTGAAACACACGTGGGAAATGTAGAATGAGATGATTGATGAAAAATGGAAATGTCTTGATTAAGACGGCCTAGGCGATTGGGCCCTGACCGGACGCCATGTCGCACACATGGTGGTATTGTGCAGAAAATTGAAATCAAATTGAAACGAGAATTGAGATTGTATAGAATGTCTCCAGTGAGATGACCTACCCGATCGGGTCTTGATCGGACTCCGTGCCAAGAGTACGGTGGCATTATGGATAATGGAATTGTGAACAGTGCTATTGTGGATAGTGGTATCGTGAACTATGGTATTATCGGTACTAATGATCTCCCGACAAAAAATATGTATTACTTTCGTATTTTGAAAATTGTTATGTTTCAATTGGGCATTTGGATATTATTGATTGTGACTTGTTGTTTTTATGTCTTTCTTTTTCTTGTGTGGTTATTCTATTTTTAAAGATGATTTTTATCTTTACGTACTAGTACTATTCGACAGTACTAACGTCCCTTTTGCTGTGGTGCTGTATCTTTTATGAATGCATGTTGTTCCATAGTAGGCGAAAATGATCAGTGATAGCGGTACGCTTCTTTCAGCTAACTTGTTGATCCTCACTTCATTTCGGGGTCCTGTGTCATTTGGTTATTGTGTACCTTATATTTCATGGTATAGCCGGAGACTTGTTGTCGGCATTACATATTACTCTTCAATTGTACTTAGAGGCTCCGTAGACAGGTTGTGGGTGGTGTTTGGTATTGGAAATTAAATTAGAAATATAGGTATTTGGCAACTATGTTTTCTTCATGTCTATAAAAATTGTAATATTTTGTATATAGTATGGTTGAAGCTGCTAATGGAAACAAAGTGGAAGTTGTTAATGAAATATTTTTAAAGTATGATTAATGGAGTACATATGCTCATTATTCAAAGGTGAATTTGGGTAGAATGAAATCTAACAGGCTTGCTCAGTCGGGTTAACTCGGTTGAGCGTTGGTCGCGCCCCTCGGTTTTGGGGCGTGACAACAACACACCCATAAACAAGACTCTACTAGATATGACTTGTAGACTCCCTAGGAAAGAACTACTCTGATATTAACATAACATATATTTCATATCATACCATCATGGGTAAATGGGCTAGAAGGGCCATAAAGAGATGAACACAATAATACAAAAGGGAATACTAGACATAGGAAGACCCAATATTATATAGAAACTTATACATGTGACATACGGGCCTATAAGGCTGATATGATCATTTGTACACCCAAAAGAAGTATCCATATACCTGACATCTATCTAAAAGCCTCTAAGAGTACATAAACGTCATAAAGGTCTGTACAACGCCCCATCACACCAATTAATACATGACTAAATCATACTGACCGAATAGGCAACTCCGGAGCAAGTGGAGTGCACTAACACCTTCTGCTAAGCTGATAGCCAACTAGGAGGACTCTCAACCTGTCTGTCGGTACTTACGGGAATGAGACGCAGCGTCCCAAGGAAAAAGGGATGTGAGTATAAATAAAGTACCAAGTTTGTAAGGCATGAAAGTGGTATATAAAGACATGAAAGAACATGGAGTAAAAAACTCAACTTGTAAATCTGAATAGCTCTGTGAATCATGAAAATTTTATAATGTCATGCATATGCGTATTGATGAGTGGCTAGAATTCGTGATTTTAAGCATTATATCCCTCGCATTTTATGAGATTTAAT
>ML423929.1:7948-42995 GCA_005239525.1 Nicotiana knightiana
ATGTGTGTGTGTGTACAAGTATGCGTATATAACGCCGTTTGAATCATATTTCAGCCACTGTGGGCAACATCATCATCATATACCAGTTGATCAGGTGGTGGTGCGTATATAACACCATAACCTTTCCCATATCCCATATACATATATATATACATACATATATACGCGTATATAATGCCGTCTGAGTCATGGGTCAATGTACATGTATAAATGCATGAAATGCATAAGAAATACGTTAATAAGATTTTCTCAGAATGCCATAAAAATCAATATGCCTTTCGGATGAACATTATCAAAACGTATTTTTCTGGGACCCATGAACAGAAGATAATAATTCACATGGGGAATCAAGAATATAGACACCCCTAGTATTCCTATGAATAGAGTAATTTATGGAAACTGTGCGTTTGCTCGTTTCTTCAGTATAATTTGGACCATGCCAAAAGAAAGAAGGGATGACCTTAACATACCTGGATTAGAAAATATCCATATGATATTCTTGGAAAAGGTTGCACCGTACTCCTTTAGAACCACAAAATTTTATGTTGCTAAGGTTCTAATAATTCACGTGGAATCGTTTGGTTGCAAGAAGACGTTGAAAACTAGTAAGAATGTTAACGTTCTGTAGTGTCTTTGTATTCAAACTATGAGAAACTTCAACAAGTGAGAATTGCTAACATTCTGTAATGTGTGTAAGGAATTGAAGTAACTTTGACTGTAGTGTTTTGTAATCAAGATAAAAGAAAGTGTTATGTAATTACTTTGGTTATAAGATAAGACTTGTCCTAGTCTTACCACCTAGACTAATGACTTAAGAGTCATTCATAGGACTAGAGGGGTGCTGCCACGTGGGGGGGAGATTTTAATCTTTATCCAACTTATTAGTTAATTAGGCAATGTCTTGTTACTCGGTAATTAACTAATTACCCGCATAATTAAGAATTATCTCAAATTACTTGAAATTCTGCTTATTTTTTTAACACACTTTATGTACCCTACTATCATGGTCATATGGTACCATATAAAATAAATACATACACTATTATTTTATTAAAATATCCATATAAAATACATATATCTTCTCAACTTCTAATTTTCTTAATCTTATATAAATAGTACAAATTTTCGTACGCTTAATTCGTAAAATGGTAAAAAGATAACCTTCTTTTCTTGTGAGAAAATAATTTCTATCTTTACAATAAAGAAAATCTCATAAACTTCCTCATATATGTGTACAATTTAAAATATATTTGAAAGTAGTAATATTGATAACTGTATAAAATCATATTTTTCAAACCATTTTTTTTACAAGAATGTTCGACTCAAAATACCATATCAAATAAATATATAACGATATCAATGTTGTTAAACTTACAGGATGTAACATTGTGCATCCATGGGAGTCGTCGGAAGGGCTTGTAAGCCGGTTATGGGACTTCGGAGCGAGGTAAGTCTCCTTTCTAACTTTGTGAGGGGGAATTGTCCCCCTAGGTGAGCTAATTAAGTATGTGTTACTATCTGCGGGGGCTACGTACGCACGAGGTGACGGGAGTCCGTGCGTAGCTACTATTATGCTATGTCCAGGTAGACTAGGAACGACTAGCATTCCTTACATGTTGTACCTGTGATCTTGTCTGTAATATTAGACTGCTAATATAATTGAAATTGTAATTGAATGACTAAAGAAGCTTAGAGTTTATTTTCTTAAGCATCTAAAAAGATAATTGATTTCCTTCGCGGGCAATTGTATTTTCGGATAAGGTTATATTATTAAACATTATAAAAACTTGGCAAGTGAATTTCGAAAAAGGATTTAAATAATATTGTGAGGTTTTTAAAAGAGGAACCTGTCATTTACTTGGGTATTTGTTTTTCCGACGTAGTCGGGGTGGACTGTTGATTGTGTGTCATGTGACCGCTTCGCAATTTATATTCCGCGAGCGGAGTGTTATTTCCCCTACTCTCATGGGAGCGGGCCGTACGCCACAACGAGATTGAAAGAAATATTATGGTTCGGGCCGTTCGACCCTCGGCAGTGCATAGAGATGATTAATATGATGGCTCAGGCCGGTTGTCCTTATCCCGTATGCGCATGCTAAATTGTTAAATATTTTTTTTTCATTATTTTTGAAGTGATAAGATATTTAGGGGAAAATAAAGAAGAAATTGTTGATTTATGATATTTGGGGGAAAACAAAGAGGAAATTGTTTATTTAAGAGATTTGGGAAAATAATGAGAAAATGGTAACTGTTTGTTTACTTCTAGTATTTACTTGGATTTCGGTGCCTTACATATATGCTGCTTTACCACCTTTACATGCCTATCGTGTCCATCTTATACTTTTAATTAATTTGTTGGCCCTTAGTGATTGTCTAATTCGACCTCTCGTCACTACCTCTGTGAGGTTTAGGCGGGCGACTTACTGAGTACACGTTGTTTTTGTACTCATGCTACACTTGCTGTGCATTTTTATTGCACAGGTACTTTCATAGCAATGTGGAGGATTTAGAGACTTAGGCGAGGTGCATCATCCGGAGGCGATCCGCATCACAGAGTCTCCCTCGTTTTGTATTTGGTTTCATTTTAAATTTCCTAGTCCAATTTTTATTTCAGACAGTCTCTGTGATGATTGTATAAATTCTTAGAAATTGGTCATGTACTTGTGACACCGGGTTCTGGGATGTGTTGGGATATATTTGCTAAAAATGGAATATTCAAACCATTGTTTTACTTAACAGAATTTTATTTGGGTAATATGTAATAAGGTGAAAGGAAATGTTTTTCATAAATGTTAAAACCGGAAATGTATTTCAATTAATTAATGATTGGCTTGCTTGACAATGATGTCCAGCGCCATCACGACCTTAGGGATTTTGGGTCGTGAAAACATGGTATCAGAGCGCTAGGTTCCCTTAGGTCTCACGAGTCATGAGAAAGTCTAGTAGAGTTTTGCGGATCGGTACGGAGATGTCTGTACTTATCTTCGAGAGGCTACATGGCTGTTAGGAGTACTTCCCTTCTTGATTCCTCATCGTGCGATTTGATTCCTTTGAGGCTTATGCCTATGTTCATTCCTACTCAATCTTACGCGTCGCGAAGCACTTGCTATGTATCAGGAAATTTGAGGAGTTGAAATGGTGCTACAAATGTAAGTCGAGATGTTTCCATGTGTAATTGGTTGGGGGCTGTTGTTATGACCCTGCAGAAGAATAATATGTTGTTTCAGCTCAGTAGCTGTGTTTCTGGGAGCCTTAAGGCTATGCTCAGGTAGTGATGATGCTTGCTATTGGTTATCGCGCAATGTCGGTATGATCATAGAATTCTTGCCCGTATGTTGGGGGTGATGAAGGGTTTGAAGAGAGGTCTTCTCAGAATGTGATTTTGAGATTTAGGTATTTTAGTTCCGGCAGAGGAAAGGCACTTGGATTATGTGTTATTCCCCAGAATATTACATCGATATTACGTCCCGCAGTATTATATTACGATGATGTTACGCTTCACAGTATTAAATTACGACGATGTTGCACCCTGTAGTATTGTACGTTAAATTTGTCATAAGGTAATTGACATCAGTCCAAGGAAAAGATTATTTGGAGATTATAATAATTATGCTATTTCAAACAAGTGGTGAGTAAATTCGTGAAGGTGAAAGGGGAAGTAGGTCAAAGAAAATAAATTTTCGTCCAAATTTGGCATATTGGGATAAAATTCAGGCCAAGCGTTAATACCCGATATTTATGGACTAGTACCATACCAGGTACCATATGACCATGATAGTATGATGTATAAAGTGTATTAAAAATAAGTAGAATTTTAAGTAATTTGAGATAATTTTTAATTATGCGGGTAATTGGTTAATTACTGGGTAACGAGACATTACCTAATTAACTAATAAGTGTATAAACAACAATTCCCACCACCAAAACGTGGCAGCAAGCCCTTATTAAGAAAATGACTCTTAGTCATTTTATGTTAGGTGGCACTTTAATGCCTTAGTTACAAGACACCTCCACCTTTAAAGCTTTCAAAACAAACCTTGCAAATTCATTTCAACGTTTTTCAATATCTAGGAATTATGTGAGCATTCTGATAGTCCATTCTCAAAAAAACACTTCACTTTTAATATATTCAATACCAAAAGAAAAGGCAACAATCCCATTTTAAGTTAGGGGTTGATGGATTAAGAGAGTTCTGGCGAGTTGTTTTGTTGCCCCTCTCGGTCACTCTTAGCAGCCAACGATCACCTAATGCTTACCAATTTCAAAATTTTCTTTAGCACATTAAGTTCACTGCGGCAATGAAGATTTTCACCCTTCAACCAAAATCCAACGAGATTTCTCAACACAATAACAACATGTGATTTTGCGATTCTAAGAGAGTACGTTGCAACATTTTTCAAGAATTTCATACAAATTTTTCCCTACTCCAGGTATGTTAAGGACATCCCTTCATTCTTGTGGCATGGTCCAAATTTTACAGAAGAAACGAGCAAACTCATGGTTTCCATAAATTACTCTATTCATAGAAATACTAGGGGTGTCTATATTCTTGATTCCCCATGTGAATTGTTATTATCTTCTGTTCATGGGTCTCGAAAATACGTATGTTGGTAAAGTTTATTTCATGATATTAATCAGAGGCATAATGGCCTTATGACGTACCGAGAGATTTTATTGACGTATTTCATATGCATTTCATGCATTTACATATGCACATTGACCCATGACCAGATGGCGTTATATACGCGTATATATGTAAATATATGTATATGGGATATGGGAAAAGGTTACGGCGTTATATACGCACCACCACCTGATCAGCTGGTATATGATGATGATGTTGCCCACAGTGGCTGAAATATGGTTCAAACGGCGTTATATACGCGTATATATGTATGTATATTCAAACGGCGTTATATACGCGTATATATGTATGTATATATATGTATATGGGATATGGGAAAGGTTATGGCGTTATATACGCACCACCACCTGATCAGCTGGTATATGATGATGAAGTTGCCCACAGTGGCTGAAATATGGTTCAAACAACATTATATACGCGTATATATGTATGTATATATATGTATATGGGATATGGGAAAGGTTATGGCGTTATATACGCACCACCACCTGATCAGCTGGTATACGATGATGATTTTGCCCACAGTGGCTGATATGATATGATGGGATGCCCTCAGAAGCTGAGGATGTTATGAAACATGTACCTATGCACGACATGACATTCATCTGCATATGCATGACGCTAAAAGTAATTTATGATTTACAAAGCTATTCAGTCTTACAGGTTGAGTCATGTGCTCTATATTTCTTCCATGTCTCTTATGTACTTATTTATGTGCCTTACATACTCGGTACATTATTCGTACTGACGTCCCTTTTGCCTGGGGACGCTGCGTTTCATGCCCGCAGGTCCTGATAGACAGGTCGAGAGCCCTCCAAGTAGGCTATCAGCTCAGCGGAAGATGTTGGTGCGCTCCATTTGCTTCGGAGTCGCTTGTTTGGTTAGTATGATTTAGACGGGTACTTTTTGGTATGGCGGGACTCTATCCTGACCTTTATGACATTTATGTACTCTTAAAGGCTTGTAGACATATGTCGTATACATGGAAGATTGTACGGCCTTGTTGGCCTATGTTTTGAGTTTATAAATGATTATGTTGGCCTATTAGGCCCGTATGTCACGTGTATATGATGATGTAATAAGAATGATACATTAGCTGGTACTCGGTCGAGTAAGGTACTGGGTGCCCGTCGCGGCCCATCGATTTGGGTCGTGACATTATGAATGGTCCGGTTGGGGTTGTTAAAGTAGTAAGACTTGGCGTCTTCAAGCGAGGTGGGATATGCACCTGTGAAGGGAATTCATCGTCATTGATCTAATAGAATGTGTTAATTTTGCCGGTGCTATAGTTTCTTCAGTTGCGTGGGGTCAGAGTATTGAGAAGAAGTATTGAAGAATGCAGTTGGCAGAGACCGTGAGGTGCGGTGGTTCAGTACCGGGTAAGTGTTGATAATGAAGGTAGCTATAGAAAGATGATCTTTGGAGAGCTTGAAGTCGTGGTGATGTTCTGGTTTGAGAGCTACAGAGAATGATCCTGCGGTGAGGATAGGTGGTGGTTCCATTTCTAGGAGGCCAGGTGTAAGAAGTGGAAGCCGAGCAGTCGCAAAGTGGGGGAGCGGCAACATAGCTTGGAATTTGAAGATATTGTCGCGCATTTAATGGATGTCCATGAGGAGCAGATGGGCTAGTGAAGTTGGTAAACGAAGCAGGGCGTAGGATGGGGTATTGAAGTCGTAGAGAGCGTGCATTTCAGCGTCATTGGAAGGTGTCCGCGGGTGATTTCCACAGGTGGGTTATCTCCTGTGAATAGGTTAGCGGTGGCATGGTTGACAGGTCTCTGTGAGGGGTTCTAGTGGCTATTCGGTAGGAGGTAGAATGTGTGAATGATTCTAGAGAATTTGAGTATTTAGGGAGTGCTAGCAAGAGAATTTGGAAGAATTGGACGGGTTGGTTGAGCAGGATCGTGTTATCAAAGGAGAAAGGATCTCGGAAGGGTCTAGAGTGGTTCAAGGAGTAGCTTCGGGATAAGTGGGGGAGTCCCACCATTTGCAGTTGGGTTGCAGGATTGTGTTATCATAGGGTTGTGGATTGTCGGCATGTTGGCAAGTTATTACAGCTAAGGGAAAGGAGTAAAATGGTGATTGTGCGTGGGATTTGATGAATGTGTGCAATAGTTGGCCCTGTCGGGCCAGGGTTAGGCTTTGGAAGATTTAGAATTTTCCTTAAGGCATAGGTGAGTTGTCCGGGTAGTGACTTAGTCACGTGCTTCAAGGAAAAGGGTGTTCATGTGGTAGAAGAGCCTTGGAGTTGATTGTATTCGGGACCAGTCAGAGTGGGTGACTCTCAATAGTGGTCCTAGTGAATTCAAAAATTAAGGATGCGGTGTTTAAGGGTTTAAGCAGCAGTATGATCGAGAATCAAGCTTTTGCAGAGTAATTTCGGAGAAAAAAGAGGAGTGAGAGAAATGAACTCTGGACTGTAGAAAGATTATCAGGAGGGTATGAGACGGGTTGCAGGATTTAGGCAGCATAGTCTAGTGAATCAAGGTCACTCGAGATGAGTGAGGGTTGAGTTGCTATGAGTTGAAGGAAGTTGCTATTATTCCTGAAGAAATTGAAGATGATTAAAAGAAGATAAATTGATTAGCCATGGTTGAAATGGCACATTTGCGGCAGTGATCAGTTCCTTTGATGTGATTAAGTTATGCATGGGGTTTGTGCCGGTGTATGCGGGGCTTGTCGGCCTTCGTAACGGATTTCATGTGGGAGCATTTGAATGCTATGGACTGTCAGGTGTAGGCGGATCTCGAAGGGTTATGGTGGTATAGACTACTACTTAAGGATTTGTATGTTGGGTGGTTGTGAGAATTCACTCATAGGTTTAGATGGTACTCTTGAATCGAGTTAAGTAAGAGGTTTCTATATGATGAAGTGTTCACCCTGTTGGTGGTTCAGGAGTTATGACGGAATTCTTGCGTTACCTCATGTTATCATGTTAGGTGCGGTAAGCAGTATGTTGTCACTGGGAGTGAGAATCGAGATTGCCATTCGGTGTTGACGAGGATGTCATAAGCTCGGATGAGAAAGAATAAGGGATTTGAATGTTCAAAGTAGGCTGGTGTTATCTTCAGTGTCACTTGAGATCGATATTCGGTGAAAGAGGCTTTGAACCCTGGTCATGGATTCTTGATTTGCTTTGCAGCATTAGTGTGGTCGGTGGTATAGAGGTGCAGACTTGTTACCTTGTCTGGAAAGTCGTGGAAGCATGACCACAAAAAGATTGTATAAATGTGACATGGAGTCACTTGATGGATTGAAGATTTGGGGCGAGTATAAAGGAGTGCAATATTGGTTATTTGAGAATTTATGCCTGAAAGGCGTTCAGCTCATTTGGTTGTGAAATGTGAGATGTTTGTCCCGGCTATGACGGTTGTTCTCGCGTATTATGAGAGAAAATGGGTTAATATGGACCCAGGTGAGGCTATTAGCCTAGTTTGGTACGAGCAAGGTAGACTCGATGTTTGTGGATGGACTTTAATATGATTATGGGCTCCATACGAGTCAGGCATGTTCATTTTAGTAGAGCGCTTTTCATGGAAATGTACTAGAACAACAGATGTTGCTCCGTCTTCGTCAAATTCATGCGATATTGTGATTTGTGCCGTGTGAGTTGTGAAACGGCTTGATAATTTCCTATGTGTTGAGGTCCCGCATAGTGGGGATGTTATGTGAGCAGAATAACTCTTGAGATCCAGAGTGTGTATATATATCGCACCTCAGTTGTGCTTAAGTTTTGTAGCCTACAACTTTATCAATCTCCCCAGGATGGTATTATGCACTTAGCATGATTATGATCGATATTCAGTAATTTGTAATAGTGAGCAAATCAGCTCCGTATATATATCTTCTTATGTAAATTTTATGTGTGGATCGGGTGGCACGTCGCCATGGGTATGTTATTTGGGTCGGGTTGCACGCCGTAACAGTGTGATGATGAGTAAGGTTATTATATTTATTTTCTTATGTTATACTTCCTATTTTTGAGAAAAGTTCATATTAGTTGCGTGAGTTGAATAGTCCCTTCCTGAGTCGTTTCTTATTATCATGTTCGGGTTATGGCGTATTGGCGCGATGTGGTATCATGTGAGGCTGTTGATCATGTTTGGGGTGATTTGTTGTCTGAGCAGGTCGTACTGGGTGACATGAGATTATCAGATTAGGGATCAGTGTGATAAGGTTATGTGAAGTGTATATTAAAGAACAAATACCATTATTCAGGTTCATAATGAGGTGATGATTCTAGTCAAGAGGAGATATTCAATGATTTGTTAACTCTGCAGTTGGGTATGAATTTCTGCACATTTCCTCCATTGTGGTAGTATCGTCAGCATTATAGCAAGATGCATGTATATATATCATGAGGTGCATAAGGAGCATCAGATTCGTGGAATTTTGGCTATTAAGGTTCAGGGAGCGTCATTGTGGTTAGAGGGTGAATTATGCGGTGCATGGTGCTAAGTCGGCAAAGGTATGCAGTCATGTTCTGGTATGTTGTGTGGTAGTTGATACGGTGTTTATGTATTGGAATTAGGCCTGGCAGAGAATTTCAAGTGTTGGAACTAGGTTCTGAGCTTATTATATAGATAAGAGAAGAAATCTTCAGATTTGATCAAGCTAATGTGCTCAACTGGGTTGTGGTAGCACGGGCAGGTGCTCGAGGTGTTAAACAGTGATTTCAAATAACTCCAGAGCAATTCTTAGCACGTTCGAGGACGAACATATGTTTAAGTAGGGGAGAATGTAACGACCCGACCGGTCGTTTTGAGATCTAGTGCGTCGCTCAGCGGTTTGAGGCCGTGAGCAGCTCCATTTCAGGTATGGTCGAAATTGAATTTCGGAAAGTTTAGAGTTGATTTGGAAAGAAAATTCTCATTTCAAAAGCCTTAAGTTGGAAGAATCAACTAAGATTGGAATTTAGAGTAAACAACCTCCGAATCAGGATTTGAAGGTTTCAGCAGGTTCGTATGATGATTTCGGACTTGGGCGTATGTCCGGATCAAGTTTTGGATAACCCGGGAGCGTTTCAGCTTCTATTATAGAAGTTAGCATTTTAGAAGAATTTCATAGATTTGGGCTTAAAGTGCATTTCAGTGTTGTTGATGTCCGTTTGGGATTCCGAGTCTGGGAATAGCTTCGTATGGTGATTCTGGAGTTGGGAGCGCGATCAGAAGTGAATTCAAATGTCCGGAGGTCATTTTGAAATCATTTGGCTAAAGATAGAAATTTGAAGGTTTTTGAGAAATCCGACTGGAAGTGGAAATTTAATATGGGGACAGAATGCGATTCTAGAAGTTGGAGAAGGTCCGTAATATCGAATATGACTTACAAAATTTGGGGTCAATCGGACGTGATTTGATAGGTTTCGGCATCGGATGTAGAAGTTCAAAATTTCTAAATTCATAAAGTTGGAATTTGGGAGCAATTCGCGATTTTGATGTTGTTTGATGTGATCTGAGGCCTCGAGCAAGTCCGCATTGTGTTTTGAAACAGGTTGGTATAATTGGACGGGGTCCCAGGGGCCTTGGGTGGATTCCGGGTGGTTAATGGATCAATATTTGAAGTTGAGAAAAAGCTGAAGTTCTGGTGTCTGGTGCGATCGCACCTGCGAGGTTTTGGCCGCAGGTGTGGACAATGGGGCGCAAGTGAGATTTTGGGCTGGAGCTGAAGAAGCCGTAGGTGCGGGAGATTGGTCGCACCTGTGGGAGCGCAGGTGCGGAGTAAGGATCGCAGGTGCGGAAATGAGGCTGGGCAGAATGTTTTAAAACCGTGAATTGTTGGCCATTTCTTCATTTCTTCTTTGGCTTAGGCAATCTTGGGAGGCTTCAAAGAGAGGATTTCTTCAGGCATTGTCAAGGTAAGTAACTCCTTCATGTTTTTAAAGTTAAATACAAGTATATGCATGGAATTAGACATGGAAATTGGTAGGAAATTGGGGAATCTTAAAGAAACCTAGGAAATGGAAATTTGGATTTTTAGCCACGAATTTGAGCATGGAATGTAGCGTAAATTGTATATTTGAACTAGTGGAGCTATGGGTAGATTATATCTTCCAGAAATTTTGGATTCCGGGCACGTGGGCCTGAGGGTATTTTGGTCATTTCACCGAGCGGAGTTGGGAAAATATATAATTTGAATTTGTTGCAAGTATTAGGATGAATTTTCATTGCTTTGACCGTTGTTTGGTAGTTTTGGGGCGTTGTGCATCCATGGGAGTCATCGGAAGGGCTTGGAAGCCGGTTATGGTACTTTGGAGCGAGGTAGGTCTCCTTTCTAACTTTGTGAGGGGGAACTGTCCCCTTAGGTGAGCTAATTAAGCATGTGTTACTATCTGCGTGGGCTACGTACACACGAGGTGACGGGAGTCCGTGCGTAGCTACTATTATGCCAGGTCCAGGTAGCATAAGACCCACTAGCATGCCTTACCTGTTGTACCTGTGATCTTGTCTGTAATATTAGACTACTAATATAATTGAAATTGTAATTGAATGACTAAAGAAGATTAGAGTTTATTTTCTTAAGCATCTAAAAAGAGAATTGATTTCCTTCGCGGGCAATTGTATTTCCGGATAAGGTTATATTATTAAACATTATAAAAACCTGGCAAGTGAATTTCGAAAAAGGATTTAAATACTATTTCGAGGATTTTAAAAGAGGAACCTGTCATTTACTTGGGTATTTGTTTTCCCGATGTAGTCGGGGTGGACTGTTGATTGTGCATGACTGCATGTGACCGCTTCGCAATTTACATTCTGCGAGCGAAGTGTTATTTCCCCCACTTTCATGGGAGCGGACCGTACGCCATGGCGAGATTGAAAGAAATATTATGGTTCGGGCTGGTCGACCCTCGGCAGTGCACAGAGATGATTAATATGATGGCTCAGGCCGGTTGTCCTTATCCCGTATGCGCATGCTAAATTGTTAAATATTTTTTGTTCATGATTTCTGAAGTAATAAGATATTTGGGGGAAAATAAAGAAGAAATTGTTGATTTATGATATTTGGGGGAAATAAAAAAGGAAATTGTTTAGTTAAGAGATTTGGAAAAATAATGAGAAAGTGGTAACTGTTTGTTTATTTCCAGTATTTACTTGGATTTCGGTGCCTTACATATATGCTGCTTTACCACCTTTACATGCCTATCGTGTCCATCTTATACTTTTAATTAATTTGTTGGCCCTTAGTGATTGTCTAATTCGACCTCTCGTCACTACCTCTGTGAGGTTTAGGCGGGCGACTTACTGAGTACACGTTGTTTTTGTACTCATGCTACACTTGCTGTGCATTTTTATTGCACAGGTACTTTCATAGCAATGTGGAGGATTTAGAGACTTAGGCAAGGTGCATCATCCGGAGGCGATCCGCATCACAGAGTCTCCCTCGTTTTGTATTTGGTTTCATTTTAAATTTCCTAGTCCAATTTTTATTTCAGACAGTCTCTGTGATGATTGTATAAATTCTTAGAAATTGGTCATGTACTTGTGACACCGGGTTCTGGGATGTGTTGGGATATATTTGCTAAAAATGGAATATTCAAACCATTGTTTTACTTAACAGAATTTTATTTGGGTAATATGTAATAAGGTGAAAGGAAATTTTTTCATAAATGTTAAAACCGGAAATGTATTTAAAT
The DNA here is from genome assembly GCA_005239525.1 of Nicotiana knightiana. Classification (NCBI taxonomy): domain Eukaryota; kingdom Viridiplantae; phylum Streptophyta; class Magnoliopsida; order Solanales; family Solanaceae; genus Nicotiana; species Nicotiana knightiana. The sequence continues at coordinate 20,223 of ML423929.1, forward strand.
TAATTAATGATTGGCTTGCCTGGGAACGATGTCCGATGCCATCACGACCTTAGGGATTTTGGGTCGTGACAGTTTCCCCACTCTCGTGGGAGCGGGCCGTACGCCACGGCGAGATTGAAAGATATATTATGGTTCGGGCCGTTCGACCCTCGGCAATGCACAAATATGATCATTATGATGGCTCAGGCCGGTTGTCCTTATCCTGTATGTGCATGCTAAATTGTTAATTATCCTTTTATGGATATTGAGCGGTCAGATATTTTAAAGGAAAGTAAAAAAGAAGAAGAATAATAAAGTAGTAATTTTATATTTACTTCCAGTATTTACTTGAATTACTATTACTTTAATGCTTACTGTTTTTATCATCCTCGTATGTCTGTTACTGATATTATATCTTGTTTAATCATTTTGTTGAACCTTAGTGAGTGTCAAGTCAACCTCTCGTCACTACTCTTTCAAGGTTAGGTGGGATACCCACTGGGTACATATTTGTTTATGTACTCATGCTACAATTCTGTACTTAATTGTACAGGTTCTGAGGCTGGTGCATCTGGTTATCAGACCGGAGCTCAATTCTGATCATAGTTGGACCTGACTTCACGGTGAGCTGCTTCTCCTAACGATCCTCGGCAGCACCATGGAGTTTCTTTTGCTTATTTCCCGTTTATTTCTTTCAGACAGTGGGACTGTATATTATATCTTTTGTACATTCTGTTAGTATGCCTGTAGGACTTGTGACACTAGTTCCTGGTACACACGTGGTAGTTATTATGGATTTCGGGTCTGTATATATTGGCTCACGCCTCCTTATGACCGCTTTTGATTAAAACTGGCTAATTAACCTTGTCGATTTATGTTTTAAGCTTTAAAAACTTGGTATATGTTGAAATATTTAATCAAACAAGAAAGAACCCTTAGTAAAATGAGTGTTGGCTTGCCCGACCCCGCTGTTGGGCGCCCTCACGACTTGATTTAGGATTGTGGGTCGTGACACTTTTTGTCCTGGTTTTCCAAAGCATGTTTCATTGAGGTAATGTGCTTCTCATAAGATGCATTACCCCAAGGATAATAAGCACAAGCCTTATCGTCTTCAACAATAGCTGCATACTCCTCCAACACAGTTGATTCATTCTTTCTTCCAAACAAAATAGACTCCACAACTAGAATTTCCATAAGCTTCACACTATCTTTCGAAAACGTGTTTGAAATTCACATCATCCTTTTGAATTTTATTCCGGGTCATATAATCTCAAATGCCCTTCAAGGTCACACCCTTAGACTTCCCAAAATAGCACTTCAGAATCTTGCTCTCTTGTTTAATTGGTTTTTCAACATTATGTATTGTGATACTCAAACTGCACATAATGTGAAAGTCATCAAGACTGAACGACACATTATGACCAAAAATATTGAAACTAACTCGATCATTAGTGAATACACGAGAAAGAATCAAACAATGAACCAACTTCATGCTGCAATGTAAATTCTCCATAGCCATAATATACCGAAATGTACCATTATTCAGCTTCTCCTGCTGTATAGGAGTCAAGAAAGTTGCAACTAAATGCTTCAATTCATGGTTCCCCTTCCAGTAAGCACGACAGTTAAACCAATCTCCAAACTCATAATATATGTCCCCTGGTTTTGTAGATAGAGCAATAGGGACTGAAGGAGCTTTGTGTATTCTACGTGCTTTAGGATCTTTAGGTGCTTTAGGATTTGTAGGTGATTTGGATTTCGTAGATGCTATTTGTTAAAAAAAAAAGATAAGAAAAATAACTTCAGAATATTATCAAAAAAATCAGTTAAAACTTCAGCACAATTTGGCTTAAGTTATATTTTAAAGCCATCTAACTTCAAAGAAAGACAAAACACAACTTCAGCTCTAAGAATGCTGAAGTTCAACATTTTTCAGCTCCCAGAATGCTGAAGTTAAGCAAATACAAAATAAAACTTCAACTCCTAGAATGCTGAAGTTCAGCAAATACAAAATAAAATTTTAGCTCCTAGAATGCTGAAATTCATCAATTACAAAACAAAACTTCACCAAAAACTCGAAGAAGATGATGGCTAAATCAGGGATCAATTGAGACTTTAGCTAAAGAGAAATGTATTAGAAAAGAAGAGAGAATTATTGATCTTATTTAATGAATGAATTTAATATACGATTATAATGTATTTATGAGCTGTCAATAAAGAATATTCATATTGTAGCTAGCTGCTGCAAAGATCTTTTCATATGGTTAATATAATGAGATTATAATCATAATTAAGTAATATATAATTGTAACCACCCGATCGGTCGTTTTGAGCAATTGCACTTTGCTCGAAGGTTTGGGGGCACGAGTAGCTCTGTATGAGGTATTATGACTTATTGTCATGACCCAAAATCCCTCCGAAGGAGTTGTGATGGCACCTAGTCTCTAAGACTAGGTAAGCCTAACATTAACAGAAATAATGACAATATTTACTAACTTCGAACAATTCCAAATAGAAATCTCTAAACAATTTATAATCCCAAAACCTAGTATAAGTCATAAGTCTTTCCATGAGTGGTTGTACAAAATGAATACATCACTGTTCCAGAACAAAAGGAAACAATGGAAATAAGTACAATAGAAAGTGACTCTGAGACCTGCGAACACAGCAGCAGGTTTACCATGAGTCTCCACAACAACGATCCGCACAACTACTAATGATCAAATACCTGAATCTGTACAAAAATATACAGAAGTGTAGTATGAGCACACCACAGCGGTGCCCAGTAAGTATCAAGACTAACCTCGGTGGAGTAGTGACAAGGAACAGTCAAGACACCTACTGTTCTAATAAGCTGAACAAGATATGATAATAAACTAACAAGATAAAGATAACAAAGCAACGCCAATAGCAAGAAGAAATCGAATTACAAACAGTAGAGACGATAAGGGGAAAACACGGATGGTACCGAAAAGTAACCGAGTAAATTAACACCAACATAGCTCGGATACAGACAAATAAAAATGTGCTCAAATAAGGAAAACAATGTTAACTCAACCAATCGCATCATTCCTAATACCCATTCCCGACATCCCAATCCTCGAAATCTCATATCATAAATCTCAATTTCCAAACCCTTAGCACAAATGCACCTTGTTCCCACATATTTCCATCTCACTTTGCAAAATAAAATTCACGTACTACCCAGAAAATAATGTCCGCAACCAATGCAATTAAGATGCCCAAGGAGTCTCATTTATATAACATAAAATAAATTTTTAGTTTCTAAACCAATTAGGAAATCAACAAGAAAAGAGGAAGTTATTTTTTTGAAATCATTTGAATTAAGAAAACACCCTTTTCAAATAAAATACAACATCAAATAAGCTATTGCCTTTAATATATGATTTATTAAATTAAAACTTAATAGAAATTCCTTTGATTTTTACGTGATTCTCTTGTTGTCGTGTACTCATACTCTTGGTAGTAGAAATTCTTGTAATTGAGTTGTGGATTGGTTATTGTTGTTGATTTAAACTAATGTTTGGTGAATGAAAAAAAAAATTTCTTTTTTTTTTTTATGACGTGGTCGCGAACTTAGTATAGGTGCCTGAATTGTTACATGCACGTATGCAATTACCTTTGCATATGTATATTTTGTGACAATCTTTTTCATGGTTTGGGCTAAGTGTAAAGTTTTCAGTTGAATGACTTATATACTATAGTTTTTGAGGTATATTTGACTTTTTCATTTTTTGGATTGATTCATTGCCCTGTTTTCCATTGAATTAAATTTACAGATGCTGCAGATTGAAAGGAATAGAGTTCCAATTCAATTAATGTTCAAATACAAGTTGATAATTGCAGTCACAAAAGAATAGTTTATTTTAAGAAATGAAAAGCTTAAATAAAATAAAATAAAAATATATCTTTGTAGGACATTATTGGGTTCGAACCGATGACCTCTTGATCAGTGGCAGAGCCACATTGAAGCAAGGAGTTTCAAGCGACATCCCTTCGCCGAAAAATTACACTATTTACTAGATAATTTTTTTTATTTTATGTATATTTACTATACGTTGACTCCCCTTGACTTTTTGATGTATCTAATTATTTATATTTTGACACCTTTAATGAAAATTCTGGATCTGCAGTAAAATGCTCTGCCACTGATCTAAGGACCCTTTTGATGTCAGGTGCTTAGTATTGAATTAAATCGATATTTCCGAGCTTCTTAATTTTTCTTTGTTTTTATCAAGTTTTTCTATTCCAATGTATATATATAATCAAATGAAAAATGCAAAACTTGAGATATATAAATTTCACTCTGTCATCATAAACAGTATAACATGCTGCGGCGTGCAACCCGATCCCATAATATCTCACAGCATAGGCCCTCGACTTCACTCAGTCAGAAACTCTCAAAAAGCCACTCGGGCTATCAGTAAAACGGGGTACTCGACCCAGAAACATCATTTTATATCTCAAAATAGTGTAAATAAAGCTAAGTTTCAAAATCACTTAAACATAATATGACTGAGTGTAAATCATGAATCAACATAGTGATGAATAGTAGTAAATAGCCCCCAAGGGGTCCAAATAGGTCGGCGCAAGGCCCCAAACATGGCATACAACCCAAAATATGGTAATAATCTTAAAACATGAAATATCATATGATTTAAAATCAAATACACAACTTAATAGTTGCCATGAGACGGACCAGGTCACGATCCCCCAACAGTGCGCGCCACACACTCGTCATCTTGCATGTGCGCCACTCCAAAATAGTGAGAAAATACTAAGTCCGGTGTTTCATACCCTCAGGACAAGATTTACAGTCATTACTTACCTCCAACCGGCCCGAAAACTACTTCGCGATGCTCTTACCTCTCGAATCGGCTCCCGAATGCTCCAAATCTAACCAAGATTAATATCATCAATATATTCTAGGGAGACGAAACCCATTCAAAAAGTATCAAAGTTGTGCACAACTTCTGAAATTGGCCAAACCCGACCCCCGGGCCCACATCTAGAAATCCGATAAAATTCAGAAAACTAGAATCCTTATCCTTCCACGAGTCTACCCATATGAAATATATCAAAATCCAACCACAAATGACCCTTCAATTTCTCAATTAAAGTCTCAAGTTTCCAAGCCCTAACTCCCACTTTAATCACTGATTTTTCCATAGATTTCACCCTAAATCAGTCCAAAAATCACATAGAAACGAGTTTTAGGTTCAAAAATCTTACCTCCACGAAGTTCTCTTGAATTTCCCCCTTAAAACCCCTCTCTCAAAGCTCAATCCCGGATGAAAATATTGATGAAATGACTCAAATTCGCGAAGGCTGGGTATTTATACTTTATGCCCAGTGAAACCGCACCTGCTGTCATTTCTCCGCACCTGCGGTCCCAGGTGCGGACCTGCAGAAATTCACTTAAGTCCCATTTCTCGCGCCTGCGGTTAATTACCCGCACCTGCGGCTTCATAGGTGCAGTCCAGGTCTCGCATCAGCGACTTTACTTCAGCCCGACCAATTTTGCACCTGCGCATGCTAGCCACACTTGCGGCATCGCACCTGCGGCTACCCTTACGCAGGAGCGGCCACACCAGAAGCCTAGCACCATCAGCCTTTTCAGCTGCATTTTCCAACTTTAATCCTTCCGATGACTATCCGAAATCATCCCGAGCCCCTCGGGACCCCAACCAAAAACACAAACAATTCATAAATGATCACTCGGACTTAATCGTGAACACCCAAAATAACATCGAAACTCCAATTCAACCCATGGTTCAAGCCTAAGATTCCTAAAACTTCTGAAAATCACCAACGATGCCGAAACCAACCAAAACACATCCGAATGACCTAAAAATTTGCACACACGTCCAATATGACCGTACGAACCTGCTCCAACTTCCAAAATTTAATTCCGACCCCGATAGCTAATTTTCCACTGCCAACCGGAAATCGCCAAAAACTCAATTTCGCCAATTCAAGCCTAATTCTACTCCGGACATTAAAACCACATTCCGAACACACTCCTAAGTCCCAAATCACCTAACGAAGCTATCCGAACCATAAAATTCACGTTCCAAGGTCATTTACCAATAAGTCAACTCCCTGTTGACTTTTCCATCTATTATGCCAATTTAAGAGACTAAGTGTCTCAATTCTTACCACGACCACTGCGAACCTGAACCAGCCGACCGAACACATCAAAATCAGGTTAATTATTACATGACAAAGTTGAAACAGGGGAAATGGGGCTAATCTCACAGAACGACCGACCGGGTCGTTACATTCTCCCCCACTTAAACATACGTTCGTCCTCGAACGTGCCTAGAGTTGTTCCGAAAACCACCAAAATTGACGTGTAGCCTACCATGCACATACTCGGGGGTGATCCCACGTCAGTCACCCTATCCCATATAGGTCCAATAGCGCAACACAATTGAAATTTTGAAATCCAACCTGACCCATAAACCTTAGAACCAAATTTCCACTTCTGAAATAATTTACAAGATCAAAATTCAACTACTATGAACTGAATAATTCTGAACACGTTGTACCAAGCCAGATCCGTAATCCAAGATGTAATTACATAATATACCGCATGACTCAAACACCCATAGCATTAACTCCTAATCACAATAGCTGCTCCAAACAACCCAATACCGATACATATCCTTTTATCAAGCAATGCCTCGCTCTAACACTTCCATATACTGCCGATGATGAAAGAAACGCGTGGAAACTAGCAACCATTCGTCCGATCAGCCAGTCATGGAGCTCCCCCTTTCTCAGACCGGAACTATATCAGATTTCTAAGCTAACTTCCGATATCATCCTTCCAACCATGTCGTAGTCAACTCTGGTAGTATTCATTCTAGGCCCAATGACCCCTTCTCATCCAACACAACCACTCTGATGACATGACACATCAATACAATCCAAAGCCATAACCTGTGCAACTCGTGTACTCAATAGCAACATCCCACGAACTCAAATCATAGAAAAGATTCACACTAGAGGACTATCCTGCCATTAACATTTACCATCACACCACCATGCTAAGAGCCTGACACACCTCGTAAAATCAAAACACACGAATCTGACACCGAGGATCATACCTCCACATAACTCTGCTACAATGCGTGATCCCATCCAAACGCTGGTCCACATGAAATACTTCAAGCGAACCTGCTCAAAATCAATAACCATGCGCAATTCGACATCAAGTACTCAAAGTGCGTTGCCATAACCACGGGGAAATCGAACGATACCATGCCACACGAACCCAAAAGAACATAACCAATACGTCTCAATCCCGCAACACCCAATTACCTACCTTACTTAAATTCAGCTATAAATCCCAATTAGAACCGCACCATATGTGCCTATAACCGACAATCACAACTCCTCGCAACACCGAAGGGTAACTCATATATCACTCCAGAACACAAATAAACTCAATGACAGTCAAATGGTACTTCCCTCAACAATAGCAATTTGGAGTCAAAAATTCCAACTCGGTGTAGAACACCACCCATACTGGGCCTACCAATGGACCCTAAGTCAACTCTGGTCACCCGCAACATATAGATAACTCCCCAAAAGTTCACAATGACTGAATCATGGCTCATACTGACATCTGACTAGCTTTGCTCGCATCTTCACAGTCCACAACAATAAAATAAACTATTTATGAGAACTCCAGTCTCGAAGTCCATGAAGCGCACAAATTACCATATCTGATCCCAACTTCTCCGCTCGAATATATAACACATCCCTAATACTCAATCATTCCACGAGGAATACCCCTATAATTCTTTCGTATCATCAAGCAACCTTGAATCTCAGCAGTCGATCCAACAAGAGAGCGTTGCTATACCAATGAAGCCCTTAACTCCACACATGCTCTTTCTGAAATGTATACCCTCATCAAGCCACCCAATAGTGCTATCATCTACCTAGTCATCTGAAACTGCCAATACTGCCTAAGAATTTTCGACCTTCCTTCCAGAACTAAACCGTGACCTCACACATGCAAATCTCAACTCTACACGACATACCGCATACACCATGCCATCCTATGATAAACATGAGAACTTCATAATCCCTTCCGAGCCACAAGCAACTACGTACCCAACTAGCCAACAACTTTACATTTGACCCCATCTAGAAGCAAAATCACTATACTTCACATGATCCTCAGGCCAGTAGAAAATACACATCTCTAACCAGGGTAGAAACCATCAGGAACTATCCGAATCCCATTTGTACAACACCAAACCGTCAGGACTGAATCCTTCTAACTCAACCAAGCTACGCAGGTCACCAAAACCCAAGAGCATTGCTAAGAATCACCTGTAAAAACTCATTGCCTCATAAACACCCAAAGAACTAATCATATCCCTTACAACGCCGATCCGACCTACTACAAAGCTGTCCTATTTATCCAAGTTCCCTCTGAATCACCTTCAAATAGATACCTTTCCTTGCCATAATACCGCCATTCTCAACCCAGACTCACCACACGAGACCCAAGCATAGGACCGTACCGTCTAAGGCTCGTAAGCCGCTGAATACTCTCTCAAATATCCCCAAAAGTACCACATTCAAAATACTTACCCTGAAGATACTTCTTGCGAATATAAAGCCATTACCTTCACTTTCATGATACTGATATGTAGAATCCATGATAGTGTAGAAATGCCACAAGCCTTGACACCCTCCAATGTAAATCTCAGTTCTAGCCAAAAACACACCTTGAAGATTCCCAATTGCTATATATAACCTTGAATCCGTCAGAACCATTCTCGCGAGTCATCCACTCTACGCAAATCTCAATTGCACTAATCAAGCAGACAGAACGACCTGGCCCCATTGGCACACTAACATACTAGGAAGTAATCGACATACTAGAAGCAACAAGCAAATTCTTACACTGCACCCACTACACCTTTTACAATTACAACTCAATCATTCAATAAAACCCATCTACCTATAGAGTACATTACAACCTGTATCAAAAAATTCCCATTACTCGAGTCATTCCCAGACTCCACCTCTGCAGGTCATAACTGATTCACCAATATAGCTCAAATCGAAACCAATACAACACATAATCGTGCAATCAACTTATCATTAACAGACTCCCCCACTTGGCTCTAAGCCATTGATCAAGACAAACAATAACTTATAATGCCCATGCGCGAACACCGCTACAATACCACAGTGGAATTCAACTACGTCCTTCATAAGTTCATATAACACAAACCATCTAATATCTCAAATCATCTGCAAATCACGCATTCACCATTGAATGGTCATGCCAACTTCCACAAGCGATCTAAACTCAAATTACAACATATAACATTTACTGATAAAGGAGTACTTGTTATAAAATCACCTAAGGATCACACAACCTTAGGACACCCCGCAGGAGGTAACCCCGCCTGCTTAGCCTCAAACTTATATCTCTCTATACCCTTCAAAAAATCATAGCTATTACGCAATCACGTTATCCTCCTACATTAAAACAACTAATGCCTACCCTCGAGGCATCACAATAAACGGTATAAGAACCTGAAGCTGATGGCAGAACTAACACTGGAGCTGTGGTGAAAGAAATCTTGAGCTTCTGGAAGCTCTACTCACACTCGTCTGACCACGTGGATACCCTCACTGGACACCACGTGTCCCAAGAATGCTACTGAACTGAGCCAAAAATTCACATTTGGAGAACTTTCCATAAAGCTTCTCCTCCATCAACCTCTATAATACCCTCCTCCAATGCTCAGTATGCTTCTCCTGGCTACGTGAGTACGCCAGGATGCTATCAATGAATACAATAACGAAGAAGTATAATTACGGCTGGAATACACTACTAATCAAATATATGAAAGCTACTGGGGCATTGGTCAGCCCGAAAGACATCACCAGGAACTCATAACCCAACAGAAAGATCCGCTTCACTCCACAACTAAACAACATGAGAGGTCTTCCAATACACTCACAACTCGAAGCCATATGCCAAACCGAGACAGAAATCAAACACTTAATAGTTCTTGCCACATTTCCAGCCAATCCTTTTGTCACAATCAAACAATCTGAACACATCTAACCATCAAATCACACTCACCACATAGTCATCTAGTCACCAAATCCCATCAATAAGAACACAAACAGACATATACGTCCCCAAATGCACTGCTCCCACACTCGAAATCTCAGCACTCAAGCCACAGAATAAAATCCAGCCTCAAGTCCTCCAGACCGGATTTTATCAACATGCTAAAATCACATCTCGTACCTCACCTATGGACATTACAAGACGTCGATGCACCGCTGGTACCGAGCGCTCATGTGCACATTCGATACATGAAAGGAATTTCCAGAGTTACGCTTTTGGCCGAAGAAATGGATTCGCACGACGAGAATTTAATAATGTGTGATTTTTCCTAAGGCTTCTGTAGCCTCTCAAAGATAAGTACAGACGTCTCCGTACTGATCCGCTAGACTCTACTAAACCTGCTCATGACCGGTGAGTCCTATGTAACCTAGGCTCTGATACTAACTTGTCACGACCCCAAATCTAAACTAGTCATGATGGCGCCTATCGTGGAACTAGGCCGGCCAAATTAACGCTCAAACGTAAAGAATCTTTCATTTATATCATTTCTAAACTAACAATCCATAAAAGTTTCGTTTAATCATTTTTTTAAAACAGATAAAACTACGACGAATGTTAAATACAACCCCAAGATCCCGGAGTCACTAGTCATGAGCATCAACACAAAATATACGACTCTGGAAAATAAACTATATAGTAGTAAGCAGGAGAGAGAAGGGCTGCGGACGCGTGCAGCTACCTCGCAAAATCTCCGAGAAGTCTCTGGAACAGATTACAGCTCACTCTGCCCTAGCACCTGGATCTGCACACAAGCTGCATGGGGTAATATGAGTACGCCAACTCAGTAGTAATGAAGATAAATCAGGTATGAGGAGTAAGAAACACATAAAGTCAAATCATCATTTCACAATAAGCACAGTCTTTCTTTCCAACAGTGTATATGTTAAATCATCACGCTTAAAAAGCCAATTTCAGTAAAAATCCTTTGAAAAGTGTAATTTCCAACAATTTCAGAAAAATGTCTAAGAAGTTTAGTGTAAAATGAAATGAATCATAAGTAGCCACTCGGGCAAAAACATGAATAATAGACCGCTTCTCAGGCATAACATCACCCAGAATCAGTCATTCAACATGCCTCACAATCACTTGTATCAACCTCTCGGGCAACCTCACAGTCACTCATGCCTCCCAATCACTCGTCACTCGTCACTCGCACTCATTAGGTAACTACGCTCATTGGGGGTGTACAGACTCCAGAGGGGATCCTACAGCCCAAACGCTAATATCAAGCCATCTCGTGGCATAATCACTCTGGAACTCAGCCTATCAATAACATGTTGCGGCGTGCAGCCCGATCCCATATCATATCCTCACAAATCAGGCCCTCGGCCTCACTCAGTCATCATAAAAAGTGTAACATGCTGCGGCGTGCAACCCGATCCCATAATATCTCACAACATAGGCCCTCGGCCTCACTCAGTCAGAAACTCTCAAAAAGCCACTCGGGCATCAGTAAAACAGGGTACTCGACCCAAAACATTATTTTATATCTCAACATAGTGTAAATAAGGCTGAGTTTCAAAATCAGTTAAAGATAATATGACAGAGTGTAAATCATGAATCAACATAGTGAGGAATAGTAGTAAATAGCCCCCAAGGGGTCCAAACAGGTCGACGCAAGTCCACAAACATGGCATACAACCAAAAATATGGTAATAATCTTAAAACATGAAATATCATATGATTTAAAATTAAATACGCAACTTAATAGTTGCCACGGGATGGACCAGGTCACGATCCCCCAACAGTGCGCGCCATACACTCGTCATCTAGCATTTTCGCCCCTAAAAAATAGTGAGAAAATACTAAGTCCGGGGTTTCATACCCTCAAGACAAGATTTACAGTTATTACTTACCTCAAACCGGCCCGAAAACTACTCCGCGATGCTCTTGCCTCTCGAATCGGCTCCCAAATGCTCCAAATCTAACCAAAACCAAACTAATATCATCAATATATGCTAGGGAGACGAAACCCATTCGAAAAGTATCAAAGTTATGCACAAATTCCGAAATTGGCCAAACCCAATCCCCGGGCCCACATCTCGAAATTTGATAAAAATGACAAAACTAGAATCCTTATCCTTCCACGAGTCTACCCATATTAAATATATCAAAATCCAACCACAAATGATCCTTCAATTTCTCAATTAAAGTTTCAAGTTTCCAAGCCCTAACTCCCAATTATTCACTGATTTTCCCATAGATTTCACCCTAAATCAGTCCAAAAATCACATAGAAACGAGTTTTAGGTTCAAAAATCTTACCTCGACGAAGTTCTCTTGAATTTCCCCCTTCAAAACCCTCTCTCAAAGCTCAATCCCGGATGAAAATATTGATGAAATGACTCAAATTCGCGAAGGCTGGGTATTTATACTTTCTGCCTAGTGAAACCGCACCTGTGGTCATTTCTCCGCACCTATGGTCCCAGGTGCGCACCTGCGGAAATTCACTTAAGTCCCATTTCTCTCGCCTGCGGTTAATCACCCGCACCTGCGGCTTCGCAGGTCGTTCAGGTCTCGCACCTGCAACTTTCCTTCAGCCCGACCAATTCCGCACCTGCGCATGCTGGCCCGTACCTGCGGCATCGCACTTGCGACTACCCTTCCGCAGGTGCGGCCACACCAGAAGCCTGGCACCAGCAGCTTCTTCAGCTGTATTTTCCAACTTTAGTCCTTCCGATGACTATCCGAAATCATCGCGAGCCCCTCAGGACCCCAACCAAAAACACAAACAAGTGATAAATGATCAGCCGGACTTAATCGAATTCCCGGAATACTCAAAATAACATCGAAAATCCAATTCAACCCATGATTCAAGCCTAAGATTCCTAAAACGTCCGAAAATCACCAACGATGCCGAAAGCAACCAAAACACATCCGACCCCGCTAGCTAATTTTCCACTACCGATCGAAAATCGCCAAAAACTCAATTTCGCCATTTCAAGCCTAATTATACTCCGGACATCAAAACCACATTCTTAACACACTCCTAAGTTTCAAATAACCCAAGAAGATATTCGAACCATAAAATCCACGTTCCGAAGTCGTTTACCAATAAATCAACTCCCTGTTGACTTTTCCATCTATTATGCCAATTTAAGAGACTAAGTGTCTCAATTCTCACCACGGCCATTCCGAACCTGAACCAGCCGACCCAACACATCAAAATTAGGTTAATTAACACATGACAAGGCTGAAACATGGGAAACAGGGCTAATCTCACGGAACGACCGACTGGGTCATTACACGAAGGAATCCAACAACCTTTACAAAAACAACAAGACATGTAAGGTACATGATAACTACAGAGGTAATCACAACAATTTAGACATGTAGCATCTATGCACAGAGTCATAGAGGAACTCACAATTAAGAAGTAACAAAACAACAAGGAAGGCAATAACTTCAACTAAGGAAAATAAGGCCAAACAATGAGCAAGAGGTAAATAAATACTAACAACATCATATAGAGCATGTAAGTGTAGCCTAACAACAAGATACCACATATTATGACAATTTGATCAAAGGCATGGAAAAAGACTAGACAATCTAACTGGTCAACACCATATATAAACTGTGTACCCACTCTCCACCTTGCGTACACAGCTTTCACATATCGATATAGTTAAGTGACTCAATTCCTAAGGGGTGGTTTCCCCCACACAAGGTTAGGCAAGATACTTACCTCAATAGCGTAAAGTCCTACTCCGAGATGCCCTCGTCTCTGGACGCGGTCTCCAAAATCTTCGAATCTACCATAATCATATTAATATCATCAACAAAGGCTAATAAATCGAATTCCACAGTAAAAACTACAAGATATGCCAAAAATCCGAGATCAGCCAAAACCCGACCCCTGGGTCCATGTCTCGAAATTAGTCAAAAATGGTAGAATTAGAAACCTCGTTCTCTCCCGAGTCTAACCATATAAAATTCGTCAAAATCGTACTCCGTTTGGTCCCTCAAATCCTCACCTCAAACTCCCCAAAACTCAAGCCCTAACTCCCTCAATTTCACTTTGAAAGCATCAATCAAATCCCAAAAACGAAGATGGATTCATGAAATATAACCAAAACTGAGTAGGGAAAACTTATCCCAATCCATATGGTGAAAATCGCCTCCAAAATTGCCCTAATCCGAGCTCCCCAATTCAATATATGACCGAATGAACAAACCTTATTTTATATATTTTTCTGCCAGCTATTCTGCCTCGTTTCTCATGCCAAACGATCTCGAAACTTGCTTTTTATGCCTCCGTTGGACTTCTTGTAAAATTCTAGTCAATTTAGGCTTTTAAATCACTCAATTTGACCTTATAATGAAGGAGATATGTTGGTTTCAATATTTGCAAATAGTTCAGATTTTTAAATACGCCGCCAGTGGCAATTCCGTAATTAATCTGAAAAATCTGACAACCTAATTCTTAGTAAAATGACCACAAAATCCTCATACGATGTCCAAATTCGACGATTCATTTTTCTACGGGTCCGTAATTACGATACAGATATAATGCTTCAATCAAAAAAGAAATCGGAGCTCATTTGTTCAATATGATATCATTTATGCTTGAAGAATGGCGCCGAAACATATCAAATCAACTCGGAATGAGCTCAACTTTTGCACACAAGTCCTAATACATCATACAGAGCTACTTGTGCCCCCAAACTATCGAGCGAAGTGCAAATTCTCAAAACGACCAGTCGAGTTGTTACATTCTCCCCCAATTCAACATACATTCGTCCTCGAACGTGCCAAGAGTTGTTCCAAAACGATCAAACCACTGCATGAGCTCACCATACATACACCTAGAGGCGATTCCCCATCAACCAAACCTATGTAGGACTGACAAAGAAATTTAACCGAAGATCTCACTTCATCCTTAGTCCATAACCTTAGGATAGAACCAAATCTCAACATCTGAAATTCATCATAGGACTCGGATCTCGCATCATCTCACTGTATAACCTGAACAAGCCAAATCGAGCCATAATTCCAACCCATGGTACAATCACACGATGTTCCACACAACTCAAATGCCCGTAGCAATAACCTCTGACCACTATAGTTGCCCATATAACATTCTGGACGTCGACAATACACTTCACATTGAATAGAACATTGTTCCGGACCTCCACAACGCTGCCCATGATAAAGAAACATGCAAGGGCTCATAACCGCCCATGCAGTCAACAAGTCAAGAAGCTCTCTCGTCCGTCAAGGGCCATTGCCCAAATCTTAGCAGAAAAAAGTCTCATACTTCCAAACACTCCTCACCCCTAATACAATAGTGCAGATCTCAGGTCTAAGAACCTTATCTTAGCCAATACAAGCAGCACAACTAACAGCTCATCACGGAAATACACGGATTCTCATGCCACACAGCTCGTACACCAACTCAGCAATAACTTAGTTATGCAGTACAAATAGAAGGAAAGCAAGGTATACGGATTATCTAACAAGTACAACATGTGTAACAACAAAAGTACAGTTTCATTAAATCATCCCATAGAGGGAAAACAAAACACCAAATAAACACAAGGAAAGGGTATTCCACATAACATCCGCTGCGGGGTGAAACCCGCTCCCAGATACTCATCAAGCCAAAGTGCTCGGGTTCACTGATCACATGAATATTGATATCAAACACAGTAGAGTGCACAAGTATAACTGTGGGAAAATGAATAGAATTAACAAAACATGGAAGAAAGCAAGCACAACTAAGGTGCAATGAACCAGTCAACATCACGAGGGCCATTTCTCCCACATCGCAATAAGGCATGAACGGAATTACAACATGCATGGAGAATAATCATACAACCTCACAGCCCATCAC
Source organism: Nicotiana knightiana (assembly GCA_005239525.1). Classification (NCBI taxonomy): domain Eukaryota; kingdom Viridiplantae; phylum Streptophyta; class Magnoliopsida; order Solanales; family Solanaceae; genus Nicotiana; species Nicotiana knightiana. The sequence goes on from ML423929.1 coordinate 36,232, forward strand.
GACATAAGGGAATAACACATAACATAGGCCAGGTGCACAAATAATAACCATTCTTCCTGGTTACATAACCGTGATAACAATCTCATAAGAGCACCCAAACTTGACCTGATATAAAATACATATTCTCGTTGAGCTTTCAAATAGCCCCCAACCCAAATCTTGATCATTCCCAAATAGGTAAATATACTCCCAAAAGTCCATAGAAACCTATCGATTATGTATGCTATAAGTTATCCCATTCTCAACATACCTTCACAATCCGCATACAAGAAATAACCCGCATATGGGGACATCTAGCCCCAAAACCTTAGGAATACTGAAAGTTCCATACCCGAACTCAACTATGCTAATCGAATGGCTGATACATCACTCACACCCCATCATTTTACTGAAGCACCCATATAGATTTTTCGGCCGCGTAACAAATCATGAACCTCAAAAGCCTTAAAACCCAGTAATCACCACGCCACTAGCCACACACCCGCAAACCAAAACTCAAGGGTCTTTCCTAAAATGCACGTTCTTCACATATGATATCCAATAATACCAACCTTCTATTAACTTCTAGTATCCATCCAGGAGAAAACCATAATGTACAATATATTCCTTATGCCCATAGCAGCCAGCCGACTCAAGCCGTTGCTGAAACCATCGAGAACTCTCTGAGATCCGTCTGCACGCAACTAAACCATTAGGACCGCATCTTCCCAACTCAATCGAGCCACATAAATCGTCCAACCCAAGAATACTGCCACAAATGCCGGTAGGGAATTCCCATTCAAAAAGGACCAATTACATCCATTGTTATGCTGACCCAACACCATAGAGCTGACCCATTTCTTCGGTTACTCCTAGTCTTTCATATGAGGTAACACTTCTCCCTATCGATACACAACTACCCCAACCAAAACTCATTGCAAAAAATTCTAGTACAAGCCACGTAACCCAGCAACTCATAAACCACCGTATCTCCCTTGAAGCACCCCATGATTCCCCGACCGAGATGCCCATGCTGAATAGAACTTCTATGAATCTGAAGCTATTTCTCCGACCCCCCTTTGACACTGAAATGAAAATACATTAATGACGTAGAAACACCGTAAGTACCAACATCATCCCAGGAAAGATCTCATATCTTAGTCATATACAAATTTTGGGAACCTTCCAATACCATCTATATACACTTCTTAGGCCAAAACTGAGGTAACACATGACTCTGCAATCTGAATGCCGCTAGTGGACTCCCTCACTTGGCCCGAAGCCATAGAAAACAACATTTGATGATCCAAAAAAATAACCTTCACAGCTCGACAACACCAATCACAAGGTACTCAATTCATCCACTAAGCGCATGTCCATTCTCGTGACCGTCAAACTCGCTTCCTTCAGTTCCTTGAATGACAATATGTACCTTCCACTGAGTAGAAATCTCATATGAACCACATATTCTCCAATACCACCAACTATCCTCAATAAACATCCACCTCGTGACCCCACCACAATCTCGATGACTAGTCAACCAATTAAACCTTCCCAAGCTCGTACTCATCCACCAGATGTCGGAACCCGCTGCACCTCCATGTGAAAAACTGAATAGCCTCTCAATACCCCTGTATCTTCAGTCTGGACGACACATTGAGACAATATCTGAGAATCCCTGACTCCCTCGTAGCTGTATTGGTAAAAAAAAGTTTCACATGTTAGCCTACTCTTGACAACTCAGCCAGTTATGTGGACACAGGAGAATGCGACAGCTGGATGTGATTCTTTGAAGAGGTACGGAACAAAGAGTCACGATTCAAGAAACCCTCGAGCTCATCAGCCACGGGAAACTCAACCTGATCAAGACAGGGAAGAGACACAGTCAAAATGAATCTGGACAAAGCTACAGGCAGATTCAAGAACCCACAATTGATTACTCGTACGTTATGTAACCGTACCCTAATTACCGTTATCCTTTGTAATGCCCCATTAATGTCATAATTAGTCATTATTGGGCAATATAGCAAGAGTTTTACGTTATATCAAGGAATCTCCTATATAAGGAAGGGGAATGCGACTTGTAAAGACATCTGATTCTCGAATACAATCTACTTTGCTTTTCTATATTTCTGCAATATTGACTATTATTCATTTTTCTCTATTTCTTTGATTATCAGTTGTTCATCCTAGAAATAAGCTTTAGTCAAAGGATCTAATTCTTTGGTTAAACAATTGGTTCCGTTACCGGGAATCAGATAATCTTTGTTTGCTTTTAAAGCGATATCCTCTGAACTATGTCGAAATCTAACGACAACAACTAGCAAAATAATGGAACCCCAGTTCCATCACCTTCAAGAACCCCACATGGTTCAAGGGAACAATCCCCAGAAAGATCCAATAACAACAATGATAGTAATGATCAAACGGTGGAACAAGATCGAGTAAAGCAAATGATTGCAAAGTATGCGAGTCAAGCTTTGCAAGAATTTGGGAGGGGATTACCGGCAACATAACCTGCACCACCGACACCACCCCCCAATAATACCATCACCATGGAAAATCCTGAATCTGGGTTGGCAAACTCAGGAAGAGGAGATACTCCTGATGTATCTCTCGAAGCGAGACCAAGTATATTTAATAACTCTGAATTACAAAATTTACTGCTAACCATGCAGAAACAGATGAAGGAGCAGAACGATCGCATCGAACAAATTCCTGGAGTACTTCTTATTATCAAAGGCATTGATGTTGATAGGTATTCTCAACAACCTTGAAATCCAAGTGCGGCTCCCTTGCCTATACCCAAGAAGTTTAAAATGTCTGACGTTCCCAAATATGATGGAACACCTGACCCAATTGATCATGTGACTACTTTCACTACTGGAGTAAAAGGCAACGACTTAACAAAACAAGAGATTGAATCAGTCCTTGTCAAAAAATTTGGGGAAACACTTACCAAAGGAGCCCTAACCTGGTATTCTCTTCTCCCTGAAAATTCTATTGACTCTTTTGCTGAGCTTGCAGATTCATTTATAAAAGTACACTCTGGTACACAAAAAGTTGAGAAAAGAATGGAAGACATATTCAAAATAAAACAAGGATACACGGAACTACTCCGTGAGTTTGTAGACATGTTTCAACGAGAAAGAATGCAATTACCCAGGGTGCCTGATAATTGGGCAGCCATGGCATTTGCAAGCAACCTAAATGATAAAAGCTCAGAAGCCACAAGACGACTTGAGGAAAGTCTAAGAGAATTCCCCGCTACAACATGGAACGAAGTATATAACAGGTATAGTACTAAACTCAGAATAGAAGAAGATATCATTGCTCGTTCAAGAGATGAAGATCATTCCAGATCCAGACAACCTGAATCAGACAGAAGATCAGGTAAAAACAGGTACGATCCTTACTTAGGACACTCGGGACGTGATATTCATCCCAGGTTCGAAAACACTAGGTCAGACTATAGACCACCAGGAAGAGACGTAGTCTCATCCTCATCTAGATCCAGAAAAGATCAAGATGAACGACCTAGAGGAAATACCCGAATGGGGATCATACCTTTAATTTAAGTACTACTGAACTTGTCTCAATATTGAGGAACATAGGAGACAAGGTTAAGTGGCCTAAAGAGATGCGATCAAATCCAAATAGAAGGAACCCAGATCAGTGATGTGAATTCCATAACGATCATTGGCACAAGACTGCGGATTGCAGATTTTTACAAGGTGAAGTAGAAAATTTATTGAAACAGGGCTATTTAACAGAATTGTTTACTGATAAAGGTAAACATGCATATATGAAGAACATGCAGGAGCCCCCAAAGCCTCCTTCTCCAAAACGAACCGTCAACGTGATACATGGAGGTGAAGAAGTAAATGGAGTGGTATGCAAAACGACCACAAAGTTTACAATTACACATGGAAAATAGGTTCTGAAAATCTGGAAGAGGACGATATAACCTTCGATGATGCAGATATCGGCTAATTAATGCTTCCTCACAACGATGCTCTGGTAATATCTTTACTTATTCATGACACTAACGTAAAAAGAGTGTTGATTGATCCAGGTAACTCAGTCAACATCATTTTTCTAAGAGTCGTGGAAGAAATGCTATTGGGGAATCAAGTAATCCCAAGGGCATGAGCCATATCAGGGTTTGATAACTCTATAGTTATAACAAAAGGAGAAATTGAGCTTAGCACTTATGCTGAGGGGGTGATCAAATGTACCAGGTTCTAAGTTATCGATACTAACATGGCTTATAACGTAATCGTGGGAAGGCCATGGATCCACTACATAAAAGCAATACCCTCCACCTTGCATCAGGTAATTAAATTCCCCTCTGAATGAGGGATTTAGTAAATTAGAGGCGATCAGCAAACTGCAAGAAATATAAATTCCGTGGTACACTACAACAAAAAAGTAGAGATGAAAGAATCAAAAGATAAAGGAATCTCCCAAGTAGGTAATACAACCCAAACAGGCATGCAAGAAATTACTACCCAAACAGGTACGGAAGGTATTATTGCTGAAACAGGTACGAAAGAAAATACTTACGAGAAGGTGAATCAAGTTACCACGGAAGGTGCATTAGACCACACGGATGCAGATTCCAGACCGGACGTCATTCATGAACTGGAGGAAGATGAGCACATCAAAACAGCTACAGAAGAGCTCGAAGCTATTCCATTGTCTGAACAAAAGCCTGAACAGAAAGTGTATATAGGCATGAGGCTGGGCCTCGGACGAAGAGGTAAGTTAATTGATTATTTAAAGGCTAATGCAAACTGCTTTGCGTGGTCCCACTTAGATATGACAGGTATCCCACTATAAGTGATGACTCATAAACTAAATGAGGATCCATCCTTCGTACCTGTTAAGCAGAAGAAAATAAAGCAAGGACCATTCAAGAACCAAGTGATTGACGAAGAGGTACAGAAACCCTTGAAGATTGGTTCGATACGAGAGGTAACATACCCTAACTGGCTAGCTGACACTGTTGTAGTACCTAAAAAGAATGGCAAATAGAGAGTATGCATAGATTATACTGATTTAAATAAAGCATGCCCCAAAGATTCATTCCCATTACCACATATAGATCAAATGATTGATGCCACTACATGTCATGAATTATTAAGCTTTCTAGATGTGTATTTTGGTTATAATCAGATTAAAATGGATCCCTCAGACGAGGAAAAAACCTCCTTTATTACAAACAGGGGGACCTCTTGTTATAAAGTCATGCCTTTTGGCTTGAAAAAGGGAGCCACATATCAAAGGCTAGTGACCAAGATGTTCCAGGAACATCTAGGAAAAACAATGGAAGTTTACATTGATGACATGCTGGTAAAATCAACACGGGTGGAAGACCATATCTAGCACCTCTCTACTACTTTTGATATTTTATGCAGGTATAATATGAAGCTAAATCCAGAAAAATGCGCTTTTGGAGTGCAGTCAGGTAAATTTTTCGGTTTCCTTGTATTGAATAGAGGAATAGAAGTAAACCCTGCTCAAATTAAAGTTATAGAGGAAATACCTTATATTTTAACAAATAAAAAAGAAGTTCAAAGACTAACAGGGAGAATAGTAGCTTTGGGAAGATTTATTTTTAAGTCTTCCGAAAAAAGTTTTAAATACTTCTCAGTTCTCAAAAAGCAGAATCAGTTCGAATGGACTGATGAATGTTAGCAAGCCCTTAAGAATCTGAAGATTTATCTATCGAAACCACCGTTGCTTTCAAAGAAAAAAGAAGGGGAAAGATTGTACATCTACATGGCTGTTTCAGAAATTGCTGTAAGTGCAGTACTGGTAAGAGAAGAAAAAGGTAAGCAATCACCTATCTATTATGTAAGTAAAACTTTGCTAGATGCCGAAACTAGATATCCACATCTGGAAAAATTAGCCTTAGCTTTAATAATGGCATCTAGAAAATTACGACCATATTTTCAATGTCACCCAATCACCATTGTGACTTCATATCCTTTAAGAAATATTCTGCATAAACAAGAATTGTCAGGAAGATTAGCCAAGTGGGCCATAGAATTAAGTGAGCATGAAATAATCTATCAGCCTAGGACTGCAATTAAGTCTCAAATACTAGCTGATTTTGTTGCTGACTTTAGTAATAGCATTATCCCTGAAGTAGACAAAGATTTACAACTTTTTAACGGTGCTAATCCGGGACTATGGACCCTATTAACTGATGGCTCCTCAAATATAAAAGGTGCCGGCTTAGGCATAGTCTTAATATCACCCACGGGTGAAAAGACACGACAAGCTATCAAGTGTTATCCTATAACTAACAACGAAGCAGAATACAAAGCTATTATTGCAGGGCTTGAACTCGCACAGGAACTCTTGATCGAGCAAATCATGATCAAGAACGACCCCCAACTGGTAGTAAATCAGATGCAGGGGGCTTACATCGCTCGAGAGACTCGAATGCAACAGTATCTTGAAAAAGCACGAGAACTCGTGAGACAATTCAAAACATGGAAGGTAATGCAAATACCTAGAGAGGAAAATGCAGAAGCAGATGCATTAGCTAACCTCGCAGCAGTCACGGAAGTAACAAACAAAGACAATGCAATTGTCGTCCAACTATTCCACTCAATGATCGACCAGGATAGGAATGAGCTAACTTTCAGAAACTTAACCTGGGACTGGAGGAACAAAATTCTTAATTTTTTGCAGAATGGCATCGTACCTGAAGACAGGAAAGCAGCTCAAGCACTTCGCCGCAAAGCTGCACGGTACTGCCTTATTCGCAACTC
>ML423929.1:43114-79598 GCA_005239525.1 Nicotiana knightiana
TTTTTTGCAGAATGGCACCGTACCTGAAGACAGGAAAGCAGCTCAAGCACTTCGCCGCAAAGCTGCACAATACTGCCTTATTCACAACTCACTTTATCGCAAGATGTTCGGAGGACCTCTAGCTAAATGCCTCAGACCTAACCAAACGGAATTTGTGATGAAAGAAGTCCACGAAGGGCACTGTAGAAATCACTCAGGTGCGAGATCCTTAGTGAAAACCCTAATCAGAGCTGGATACTATTGGCCTAAGATGGAAGAAGAAGCCGAGAACTTCGTATCCAAATGTGACAGGTGCCAAAGGTTTGCCAATAACATGCATCGACCAGCGGAATTATTGCATCCAATAGTATCCCCATGGCCTTTCATGAAATGGGGTATGGACATAGTGGGACCTCTTCCCACAACCAAAGGACATGTACGGTTCTTGCTCATGCTAACTAACTATTTTCCAAAATAGGTAGAGGCAGAAGCGTTCAAACAAGTGCGAGAAAAGAAAGTTAAAATCTTCTTATGGCGAAACATAATATGCCGCTTTGGGATACCAAAGGAGATCATGTGCGATAATGGCCCACAATTCATAGGCTCGCNTTGATGAGTTACCAACAGTACTATGGGCATACAGAACAACTTCAAAAATAGCCACGGGAGAAACTCCGTTCGCACTTGTCTATGGCTCAGAAGCCTTAATACCTGTGGAGATTGTCGAACCAAGCATAAGGTTCACAAAAGACATGGAGGAAGGAAATGACGACGAATTAAGGACCAATCTGAACCTGCTCAAACCACAGAGAGAAGAAGCACTAATACGGATGGCAGCTCAAAAGAAAATCATAGAGCGTTATTACAACCGTAAAGCTCATCTCAGGTACTTCAAGATTGGGGACTTCGTCCTCAAAAAAGTCTTTCAATCAACGAAAGAAGCAGGCGCAGGAAAGCTAAATCCAAACTGGGAAGGACCTTACAAAATCCGAGGCATAGCTGGGAAAGGCGCCTATGAGTTGGAAGCTATGGACGGCAGAGTTCTACCAACAAGCTGGAACGCCATCCACCTAAAGAAGTATTACTTCTAAGGAAAAGAAATTCCCCCAGTCAGGTATCACACGTTCGATTTTATTTTGAACATTTGAAAAATTTACTAACTTTTTTAGATGATAGGCATAAAGCTAACCCATCACCAGATGATGATATTAGACCTGCAAAGACGCGAGGAAATAACACAATTCCCGGTCTAGGGTTACACTTTCTGATGGACGTTTTAAAGGGTTAAGCAGTCATCATCTAAAAAACTATATACCTTCGAGTCCGGAATGTTTTTCCTTTTCAGGAAAAGGACCACAAGGAAGGAATAATCAAGTGCTCGAGATCTCATTCTTCAAAGCTCAAACACTTGGGGGACTATACAGTATGGAAGGCTAAGACGAAGCAAAGAAGAATATCAGAAAGTCAAAAGTTCGAACCTGAAGACCCATCTACCCAACAAGACAAGTGACACGAGCAGAATCGAAAGATATCAAAAGAGTCATCCAAATACAAAGCCTAATGCAAAAATGCAAAAAACAACCCTCGAACATGTTCGGGCTGAAAGGCAAAATATTAGTCACGAGGAAGAAATGTATACTTATTCAAAACTGTTGTAACAAAAACAGTTAGGGGTAAAATATCATCATCATTTGTACTTACTCAAAAAACTGTTATCAAATAAAACAGTTACGAATGAAAGATCAAAATCCATGTATTTGATCAGAAAACTGTTGTCAAATAAAATAGTTACGGATGAAAAAGCATTTTCCTTGTACTTATTATAAAACTGTTATCAATAAAAATAGTTGTGGGTAGAAACCCTAATCTTTATAAAAACTATTACTAGTGAAAAACAGTTCTTCCCTTGTATTAATATCGAAAAACTATTACCTATGAAAAACAGTTACGAAATACAAGGGTATATCAAATCTGTTAAACAAAAACAGTTGCAACATGAGTTTTAGACGATAATCAAACACATGTAAAATGTCATGGAAGTTCAAACAAAAAACTTTCCTTGGAAACATTCTTAAACATGTGTAAAATTCCTATCACTCTATTGCATTATCATGAAGTTGAGACGTCTTCTTCATGTCAATTATAAAGGGCCCTCTTCCATAAATTATGCCTACTACAAAAAGGCACACATTTAATATGACACCGTGCCTATTACGAAAAGGTACGAGTAATCTAAAGCATTCTATATGCAAAACTCAGAGGTAAAACTAAAACCTCGAAAAATAAAGCATGCAAAAGACTTAAAGAGTGAAACAGAAACTCAACGAAAAATAAAAGTCATACTAGCATTAATATATTAAAACGACTAAGTAAAAACTAAGTATTAACTTATACTTATCCGTATAGAATTTTTATACATTGAGGTGCCCCTAAGTTGTCATTTGGGGACTTTAAAGAGATCCAAATTTACCCTCCATGGGACTGGGGGTAACCACCAATTGAGACAAAGAAAAAAAAAGGGTGAACTAACTTCTTAAATTTCTTCAGGAGGGGGGTTGACTTTACTGGCAGAAAGAGCGGGAGAAACTAGGGAAGAAGAGGCACGGGAAACAGGAGCCTTACCATCAGGTGAAGAGAGGTTATGACCTTGTTGAGCCTTCTCCATGGCTTCCTTAGTTTTAGCTATTTCAGCACTAAGGTCGAAACCCTCTTGACTCATTTCCCTCAATGTGTCAAGGCGAGAATTCATATACGCCCATCTCACCTCAACAACAGCCACCTCTTCAAGATCTTCATAATCCTTTTCCCATACTTGAAGCTCAGCTCTCAATCCATCGTTCTCTACTTCAGCAGCTTCATGGGCGGCCCTTAACGGCACAATCAACTCCTCCAGAGTTTGAACTTTATCTAAAGCATTACGAAGGTCCTTTTGAGTACGAGTGAGTGATTGCACGAGCTCGCCTAAGTATTCCTCCTTCTGCCCCAACAAGTTTTTCAAGTCTCTAATCTCCTCTGAGGCACGGGACAGCTGCTCAGCAAATGAGGACTCCAGAACACTCTTTTCTTTATCAGCCTGACTGGAAGAAGCCTTCTCTACTACCAGTTCTGCCACCATGAGCCTCATCTGCTGCTTCAAGGTACTCCTTTCCTCTTCTAAGGCATCCATGTCAATCCTTAGTCTATCATATTCCGCCTCCCAATCCCCACCATCGGCCTGCAACTCTTTTGTCTCCTGATCCGTATTTGAGATCCTCTTCATGAGCTCCATGCCTATAAGATTAATCTACAAGAAATAGACCAATTAGATATGAAAAATTTCATATACGAAAATGAAAGAGGTTAACCTGCATCATACCTTCAAGAGGTATGCACAACTTCATTGGCCCATGTAAGAGCACTATGGCTGTCTAGCTTGGCTTTCTTAGTGGGACCTATCAAAAGCTTGAACCACACTTCGAGCTTACCTGTTTTCTTGAAAAGATTCCCCTCAGCTGGAACCTCTATTATCACCTGCCGCATCTCTCTGCTGGAAGACCCTACTTCCCTAGCGGAAGGCATGGAAGCAGGCAGAAATGAAGCAACAACAGGCACAGAGGGTTGAGGAACTGGAGAAGCCACGGGAAAAGCAGCAGGCACAGAGGATTGAAGAGTTGAGGAAGCCACGGGAAAAGCAACGGCAGAAACCGTAATAGCCAAAGGAGCAGATGAAACAGCTTCTCTTAAAGAAGCAGGAAAAACAGCAGCCAAAGGGACGTCATCAGGAGCAAGGTCAAAACCTTCATGGAACAAGTAATCTGAAGACTAATGAATGGGGAATGTGAAACATCTTCAAAGGTAGAGGTCTCAACCACAGACACGGAAGGCAAAGTCATGGGTGTAGACTCATCGTCCAAAACCACCCGCCTTCTTCGTGGCCTGCGCACCAAAGCACCCTCTTCTTCTTCTTCTTCTTCTTCTACGGAACGGGACTCACCAATCTTCCTCTTCGAGGAAGACGAACCAACAATAATTTCTGGGTCCTGAGCCAAAGATATCTTCGGGATAGATGAAGCAGACACCCCACGAGCAGAGAACCCTATCGAAAAGGGAAAAAAGTTAAGCGACAGAGAAAGAAGAGGCTCAAGTAAGGAAAGAATCAAGAACAAAATCTTCACTTACCGTGGGTCTTTACATGCCAACCGTACCTCCCAGCGAAGTACTTCCAGAATATCTCTTCTAAGGAGAAATGGACAATAATTTTTCTACCCAATCACAGATACTGGAGACATTCTCAACAGTACCCATGATTGCTGAGAAAAGAAGAAATAGATACGGTGTTAGTAAAACATCTCAAGTCAGAACGAGGAAAAGTAAATAGATTTGAGCTAAAGCATATTCACGTGCACGATTCCACTTCTCAGGGAAGGTAAGATTTTCTTCACCCACTAAACCAACAGTGGGTACAACAACATACCGGAGGTACCAACCCCTATCCTTATCATCTCCAGGGGTTACCGACACTCTTTATCTCCTAGCAGTCAGAGTAAAAACCCCTTGACGAAACAAGGTCGGAGAGTAGAGATGAATAAGATGGTTGAAATTAAAAGGAACCGACGCTAAAGAAGCTAAACTCCTAAGACATGCGACAACTCACCATACAAGCGGACCAACTTGTCCTAAGAAGATATTGAAGAAACGACAGAATTCAATTATGACTGGATCAATGGGGGGTCTAAACCCTAGAGTAAAAGGGTACGTATAAATAAAAGAATATCCCGTCTTGTAAGACATTATTCTTTGATTACTATTCGAAATGTAGACAGGGAAATCAGGCCTCCAAAAACATTCCCTACAAACAAGGGAAATCTGACCCTCAGTAATAAGGGTTGGATACCTTTCGACACTCTCAAGGGAAGAAGATTGGTCTATGATAACTTGATTATCACTAGCAAAAACAAACTCAGTAGGAACAATTTCATCAATTCCAGGTTCATGAAGGCGTTCACCTCTACCTCTAGACAAAGACCTAGAAGCCCTAAACCTCGGAGAAACTAGAGACCTAGCGGAAGGAGGAGAAACTATCTGAGAAGAAGAGGAGCCTCTCGAAGGAGTGGATCCTAGACTCCTAAGTCTACCACCCCTCCGACTCCTAGTCGGAGCAGAAGATGGCGTTAAATTTTCAATATCTATTACTCTCTGAGGTTGATTTGAAGAAGACATGTTTACAAAGGCAAGAAAAAAGTTCTTTACAAAAGACAAAGTTAGAAAATGTTTCGTGGAAGCAAAGAAAAGAAGAAAGGTATTTATACTTGAGGACAACTGTCAAACATGGAAAAAAAGAAAAATAATGATGAAAAGTCATAATTGAAGGTGTCACTTTGGGACTGACGCAGACGCAAAAAGACCTAAAAGGTGCCGAGTAAATGCAGAATCAATCCGAGAAGGACACGTGGTATGAACATTAAATAGAAGTGACAAATGATGCCTATGATTCAGAGAAGGGTACAATGTTTCTAGGTAAAGCGGCAACAAAATATTCCCGCCATAAATGAGTATCCACTTACCAAATATTAATCGATAAATATATAGTAAGTGGGGGGACTATATGTATTGGTAAAAAGTAATTTCACACGTAAGCCTACTCTTGAAAACTCAACCAGTTATGTGGACACAGGAGAACGCGACAGTTGGATGTGATTCTTTGAAGAGGTACGGAACAAAGAGGCACGATTCAATAAACCCTCGAGCTCATCAGCCACGGGAAACTCAACCTGATCAAGACAGGGAAGAGACACGGTCAGAATGAATCTGGACAAAGCTACGGGCAGATTCAAGGACCCACAATTGATTACTCGTACGTTATCTAACCGTACCCCAATTACCGTTATCCTTTGTAACGCCCCATTAATGTCATAATTAGTCATTAATGGGCAATCATAACAAGAGTTGTACGTTATATCAAGGAATCTCCTATATAAGGAAGGGGAATACAACTTGTAAAGGCATCTGATTCTCAAATACTATCTACTTTGCTTTTCTATATTTCTACAATATTGACTATTATTCATTTTTCTCTATTTCTTTGATTATCAGTAACCCGTGCTCATCCTAGAAATAAGCTTTAGTCAAAGGATCTAATTCTTTGGTTAAACAGTAGCCCGTCTGTAGCATCACGAACCACTGGCGCATAGCAGACACTGAGAGCACAATATCATACATGAGTGGATGTAAAGGAACATAAGTTATATGATTCGAGCTGAATCAATATCGCACGACAAGGAATGAAATAAGGGAGATTATCCTAATAGTTCTGTAGCCTCTCGAAGATAAGTACAGACGTCTCCGTACCGATCCGCAAGACTCTACTAAACCTGCTTATGACTCGTAGCACTTATGAACCTAGAGCTCTGATACCAACTTGTCACGACCCAAAATCCCTCCGAAGGAGTCGTGATGGCACCTTGTCTCTAAGACTAGGTAAGCCTAACATTAACAGAAATAACGACAATATTTACTAACTTCGAACAATTCCGAAATAGAAAACTCTAAACAATTTATAGTCCCAAAACTGGTAGTACAAGTCATAAGCCTTTCTATGAGTGGTTGTATAAAATGAATACATCACTGTTCCAAAACAAAAGGAAACAATAGAAATAAGTACAATAGAAGGTGACTTCGAGACCTGCAAACGCAACAGCATGTTTACCATGAGTCTCCACAACAACGATCTGTACAACTACTAATGATCAAATACCTGGATCTGTACAAAAGTGTATGAGCACACCACATCGGTGCCCAGTAAGTATCAAGACTAACGTCGGTGGAGTAGTGACGAGAAACAGTAAAGACACCTACTGGTCTAATAAGCTGAACACGATATGATAATAAAATAACAAGATAAAGATAACAAAGCAATGACAATAGCAGGAAGAAATCAAATTACAAATAGTAGACACGATAAGGGGAAAACACAGATGGTACCGAATAGTAACCAAGTAAATTAACACCAACATAGCTAGGATACAGACAAGTAAAAATATGCTCAAACAAGGAAAATAATGTTAACTCAACCGATCCCATCATTCCTAGTACACATTTTCTACCATCCCAATCCTCGAAATCTCATATCATAAATCTCAATTTCCAAACCCTTAGCACACATGGCACCTTGTGCCCACATATTTACATCTCACTTTGCACCAAAAAATTCACGTACTACCCAGAACATAATGTCAGCAACCAATGCAACTAAGACACCCAAGGAGCCTCATTTATATAACATAAAATAAATTTTTAGTTTCTAAACCAATTAGGAAATCAGTGAGAAAAGAGGAAGTTATTTTTTTTGAAATCATTTGAATTAAGAAAATACCCTTTTCAAATAAAATACAACATAAAATAAGCTATTTCCTTTAATATAGGATTTATTAAATTAAAACTTAATAGAAATTCCTTTTTAAGTAAGATCAAATCTCAAACGGTTTAAGGAAATTTGATTGAGAAACTATTGAAATAAAATATAACAATGATTGGAATTTGAATTATTGAAATGTATATATATATACGGCGAGTTCAAATTTAAAAGGTCATACAAAGTAGCGTAATAATAATTCCTTTATTTTAAATCACTATATTACTAACAAATTAGTAGGACATGAGGAACTGATTCAGCGTAGTAAATTTACTTTGAAAAATAATTCACCAGAGTAATAGTTTCAGGAAAAGAATTCAAGGAACAACGGCAAGTCAATAACTCAATGTCAATAATCCGATCCTCAAAGCTCAGTGGAACCCGAAATACAAATTATCAAAGTCTTGTACAAATGAACTAGGGTCTTATCAGTATCCAGGTATAACCAATCCCTAAGTGAAATGTAAAACTACCGAATAACTTGTACAGTCATAAAGGAACGCATAAGTACATATATTGATGCAGCGTGCATCCCGATCCCACCAATCCTCCCTTATTCCTCCTTAACAATTACATTAACAGTAAATGATATATATATATATGTTGCGGTGTGCAACTCGATCACACCAATCCTCCCTTATTCCTCCTTAACAATTAAAATAACAGTAAATAATATTTAATATATTATGGCGGCAACCCGATCCCACCAGTCCTCCCTTATTGCTCCTCAATATATCACCCTTATTCCTCCTGTTGTGGCGTGCAACCCGATCCCACCTGTACACCCGTATTACTCATGTTGCGGCGCGCAACACGATCCCACTAAACATTAGTTTAAATCAACAACAACAACCAATCCACAACTCAATTACCAGAATTTCTACTACCAAGAGTATGAGTACACGACAACAAGAGAATCACGCAAAAATCAAAGGAATAAAACAACCTTTATAAAAACAACAAGACATGTAAGGCATATGATAACTACCCATGTAATCACAACAATTTAGACATGTAGCATATATGCACAGAGTCATAGAGGAACTCACAATTAAGAAGTAACAAAACAACAAGGAAGGCAATAACTTCAACTAAGGTAAATAAGGCCAAACAATGAGCAAGAGGTAAATAAATTCTAACAACATCATATAGAGCATGTAAGTGTATCCTAACAACAACATACCACATATTATGAAAATTTGATCAAAGGCATGGAAAAAGACTAGAAAATCTAACCGGTCAACCCCACATATAAATTGTGTACCCACTCATCACCTTGCATATACAGCTTTCACATATCGAGATAGCACAAGTGACTCAATTCCTAAGGGGTGGTTTCCCCTACACAAGATTAGGCAAGATACTTACCTCAATAGCGTAAAATCCTACTCCCGGATGCCCTCGTTTCTGGACTCGGTCTCCAAAAGTTCCGAATCTAACCATAATCATATTAATACCATCAACATAGGCTAACGAATCGAATTCCACAATAAAAATTACAAGATATGCCAAAAATCCGAAATCGGCCAAAATCTGGCCCCTAGGCCCACATCTCGAAACCAGTCAAAAATGACAGATTAGAAACCTTGTTCTATCCCGAGTCTAACCATATAAAATTCGTCAAAGTCAGACTCCATTTGCTCCCTCAAATCCTCACCTCAAACTCTCCAAAACTCAAGCCCTAACTCCCTCAATTTCACTTTGAAATCATCAATCAAATCCCAAAAATGAAGATGGATTCATATCTCAGTCTCACTTGCTGTTATTGATACATCATATCATTGTTGTTAGGCTAGATTCATGACATTGTGTGCCCGTGAGTGAGACTGGAGAGATTGATGACTGAGTGAGGCCGAGGGCCTGAGTGAGAGTGGCATTTTTGGATCAGGCTGCACGTCGTAGAATATTATATCTATTATACTTTATGGGATCGGGCTGCACACCGCATGGATATATATATATATATATATATATTATATTTATGTATATGGATCGGGCTGCACGTCGCAGCGATATATGGATCGGGCTGCATGCCGCATCGATATTGGGTCGGACTGCACGCCGCAGCAATATAGCGCTTGGGATGTAGGATCCCCTCCGGAGTCTGTACACCCCCAGTGAGCACAGTCGACTATATATATATATGGATCGGGCTGCACGCCACAACGATTATTATACAACGATGAGTGATTTAGTGTGCTGAGTATTGATCTTAGTAAGAGAGGATGCGAGGTAATGAGACTGAGTACTCTGGGAGTGTGAGTACATGTTTCATCTCTGAAATACATGTCATTTACATGCATTCATGACATACAAGCATAGAGATGCATTTTTCCTCATACTATATAGAATCACGTCATTAATGACTTATTATACACATTGATATGTGGGTATGGAGAGGCACTTTATACTCTTTATTTGGAAAGAAAATGAAACATTTCATTTATTGTGGAAAGGATATTTGGAAAATTACAGTTTTCAAAGTCACTCGTACTTTTGGCATTTTCGGTAAGAGATCTGGGATTTTCTTTCACTGAGATATTTGAAAAGCATGACTATTTTCTGGAACTGTGAACGAGTTGAGTATTTTACTTTTGAGATATATCTTTTATACTTGCATTTATGTTGTTATGAACTGTTGTGTAAATATTGGCGTTGGACCCAATCCTGTGTTAGCTCGTCACTGCTTTCAACCTAAGGTTAGGTCTGTTACTTACTCAGTACATGGGGCTTTCAACCTAAGATTAGGTCTGTTACTTACTTAGTACATGGAGTGCAGATGGTGGTTGCTGTGCTCGATGGTTGCGGGACTCAAAGATGTACTGGCGTCCCTGTTGTAGCTGCCTCCTTGTTCGGGGTAACCTTAGCTTATAAAACTCTGTTTATGTACTTTTCAAACAGACTATGTAATTGTTTCATTGTTGCTTTGTAAACTCCAATCGTAGAAGCTCATGATTTGTACTACCAGTCCTTGGGGAATGTATAAGATTTATATAATTCTGTTGTTTAATTGTTTTATTAAGTTAAATGAAACTGGATCATTGTTAATTGGCTTACCTAGCGGGTTGGGTTAGGTTCCATCACGACTGATGGATTTTGGGTTGTGACAAGTTGGTATCAGAGCTCTAGGTTCATAGGTTCTACAAGTCATGAGCAATTATCTAGTAGAGTCTTGCAGATCGGTATGATGACGTCCATACCTATCTTCGAGAGGCTACAAGACATTTAGGATATACTTCCCGCCTTTCCTTCCTTATCATGCGGCATTGATTCAGCTTGAAGCGTAACTCCTTGAATTCCTTCCACGCATTCGTATGCGCATATGAGCGCTCCATATTAGCTGGGCATCGACGACTTGTGATTTTCAAGGTTGAGGTGCGAGATGTGATTTTGGCATGTTGATGTTGGGTTAGTCTGGAGGACTTGACGCCTGGTTTTGTCTGTGGCTTGAGTGCGGAGATCTCGAATGTGTGAGCATGTGCATCTGGGACTTATATGTCCGTCTACGTTCTTATTGGTGGGATTTTGTGACTGGATGACTATGTGGTGAGTATGATTTGGTTGCGAGATGCGTTCAGATTGTTTGAATGTGAGAAGAAGAGTTTGCTGGAAAGGTAGTAATGACTATTGGGTGTTTGAATTCCGTTTGTATTTGGCATATGGACTTGAGCTATGGGTGTGTTGAAGGATCTTTTCATGTCGTTTAGTCGAGGATTGGAGTAATTTCATGTTGTGAAATGTAACGACCCGGCCGGTCGTTCCGTGAGATTAGCCCTGTTTCCCTTATTTCAGCTTTGTTGTGTCCTAGTTAACCTAATTATAATGTGTTGGGTCGGTTCGGGTTCGGGGTGGTCGTGGTGAGAACTGAGACACTTAGTCTCTTAAACTGGCTTAATAGTTAGAAAAGTCAACTGGGAGTTGACTTATTGGTAAACGACCTCCGAATGTCGATTTTATGGCTCAGATAGCTTCGTTAGGTGATTTGGGTTTTAGGACTGTGTTCGGAATGTGGTTTTGATGTCTGGTGTAGAATTAGGCTTGAATTGGCAAAGGTTACTTTTTGGCGATTTCCGATCGGAAGTGGAAAATAGGCTATCAGGTTCGGAATGGAATTTTGGAAGTTGGAGCAGGTTCATAATATCATTTTGGACGTGTGTGCAAATTTTCAGGTCATTCAGAGGTGTTTTGGCTGGTTTCGGCTTCATTGGTGATTTTCGGAAGATTTAGGATTCTTAGGCTTGAATCATGAGTCGAATTTGTGTTTTGATGTTATTTTGAGTGTCCCGAGGGTTCAAATAACTTTGGGTGATGATTTATGACGTGTTTTTATATTTTGTTGGGGTCCTGAGGGGCTCGGAATTGATTTCGGATGGTTAACGGAGGTTTGGACTTGGAAAATTGCAGCAAATCTGCTATTGGTGCACCACTGCTAATGTGGTCGCACCTGCGGAAGGAGGACCACATGCGCGAGGGTCCGCAGGTGCGAAGACCTTGGCAGGTCCGAAATAGGGGGACCTCGCCTAGGAGCGCAGGTGCGGATGCCTGGTCGCACCTGCGAGCTCGCAAGTGCGAGAAGAGGTCCGCAGGTGCAGAAGCCGGGACTTAAGTCGGATGCGCAGGTGCACACCTGGGACCGCGGGTGCGGGTTCGCAGGTGCGCTAATGGGGCAGCAGGTGCAGGAATCGCTGGGCAGATCATATATAAAGGGCTCTTAGCAAATTTTTGGCACTTTCATCACTTTTGCATGCGGGCTGAGGCATTTTGGGAGCAAATTGAAGAGGGAATTCGAGGGTCTTCTGTGGAGGTAAGTTTCTTGGACTAAAAACTCGATTCTATGTTGATATTTGACGGATTAGACTTGGAATTAGTGGAATTTAATGGCATAAATTGGGGTTTAGGGCTTGGGAAATTGAGACTTATAATTAAGGAATTTAGGGGTCAATTGTGGTCGGGTTTTGATACATTTTATATGTATAGACTCGGGAAAGGATAAAGATTCTTGTGATGCGATTTTTATAGAATTCCGAGACGTGGGTTCGAGGGCCAGGTTTGGCCAATTTCGGGAATTGTGCCTAATTTTGATAATTTTTGAGTGGGCCTTGTTCCTTTAGCGTATATTGATGATATTAATCTGATTTTGTTTAGATTCTGAGCAATCGGGAGTCGATTCGAGAGGCAAGAGCATCGCGTATTAGTATTTTGGTCCGGTTTAAGGTAAGTAATGACTGTACATCTTGTCCTGAGGGTATGAAACCCCGGACATCGTATTTTCTCACTATTTTTGGAGTGGCGCACATGCCGGATGACGAGTGTGTGGCGTGCACTGATTTTGGATTTGGACTTGGTCCTTTCCGCGACAACTATTGAGTTACGTATTTACTTTTAAATCATATGTTAAATCGTGTTTTAAAACTATTGCTATATTTGGGCTGTAAGCCATGTTTGGGGCCTTGCGCCTACTTGTTTAGACCCCTTGGGGGATTTTACAACTATTTCCTCACTCTGTTGACTTTTGATTTACACTCAGTCATATTATGTTTAACTGTTTTCGAAACTCAGCCAGATTTACACTATTTCTGAGATATAAAATGATGTTTTGGGTCGAGTACCCCATTTTACTGATAGCCCGAGTGGCTTTTTGATAGTTTCTGACTGAGTGAGGCCGAGGGCATGATTGTGAGGATATGAGATGCCACGATGTGGCTTGATATTAGTGCTTGGGCTGAAGGAGCCCCTCCGGAGTCTGTACACACCCCCAGTGAGCGCAGGTACCTACTGAGTGCGAGTGCCGAGTGATGAGTGATTGGGATGCATGAGTGACGGTGAGGTTGCCAAGAGGCTGATACTGAGTGATTGTGAGGTATGCTAAGAGACTTATTCTGAGTGATGATTTGCCCGAGGGGCGATTTATGATACACGTTTTGGTTCGAGGGGCTATTTATGATTTATTTTATTTTACACTAAACTCTTTGGGTATTTTTCTGAAATTGTTGGAAAACACACTTTTCAAAGGATTTTACTGAAGTTGGCTTTTAAAGCATGTTGATTTAATGTATACACCTTTGGAAAGAAAGGCTGTGCTTATTGTGAATTGATGATTTGATCTTATGTGTTTCTTACTGCTTAGACTTGATTTATTTTCATTACTACTGAGTTGGCGTACTCACATTACTCCCTGCACCCCTGTGTGCAAATATAAGTGCTGGTGCCGAGTGCTAATTTTCTTCCTTCGTGTGGAGCCGGAGTTGGGACTTCGAGGTAGCTGTTCAGCGTCCACAACATCTCTTTTCCCATTTTCTTTTTTTATATTTAGTTCCCCGTTCCGAGTCTTGATGTATTATGACACTAGGGTTATTTGGTACTACTCGTCGATGCTCATGACGGCTGACTCCAGGTTTTAGGATAGTGTATAAACTGTTTTATTCATTTTGTTGCTGTGAACTGCTTGAGCGAAAGATTTTTGTGATATATCGGAATCGTTTTGGAAATTATGAAAATATTATGTCAGTATGTGATTGTTGGCTAGCCTAGTTCCATGTTAGGCGCCATCACGACCGGCTTAGGATTTGGGGTCGTAACAAGTTGGTATCAGAGCCTAGGTTACATAGGACTCAACGGTCATGATCAGGTTTTGTAGAGTCTTGCGGATCGGTACGGAGACGTTTGTACTTATCTTTGAGAGGCTGCAGAACCCTTAGGAAAAATCTCTTTTTCTTGAATTCTGTCGTGTCATTTTGTTGATTCTGGAAATCTAAACTTCTGTTGTTTCATTCTCTCACAGATGGTGAGGACTCGCGCTAACGATCGGGGTGACCAGACCCTAGCTAGACCAATGAGAGGTCGGGGTCGCGGTCGAGGCCGTAGTAGAGGTAGGGGACCAGCCCGTGCAGCAGTCGGGGTAGCACTAGAGGGTCCACCTACCATTCAGGATCAGGTTCCCACCGCAGATACTCTAGCGGGACAGGCTCAGACATCGGTAGTGCCTATGGTTATTCCGGGTCTTCAGAAGACCCTGGTGCAGATCTTAACAGTATGTACTAGCCTTGCCCAGGCGGTTGCTGTATCTTCTACTGCTGCTACTTCTCAGGCCGGGGGAGGCACTCAGACTCCAGCTGCTCAGACACCTGAGCAGGTTACTCAAGCCCTTCAGACACCGGGGGCAGTTCCAGCCCAGCCGGTTGCTCCAGTTCAAGACTTCGTGGTTCCAGCTATGGCAGATAATGAGCAACGTAGGCCGGAGAGAGTCAGTAGGCTTCAACCTCCAATATTCGGTGGTGCTGAGGGAGAGGATGCCCAGGGTTTTCTGGATAAGTGTTAGAGGATGCTTCGTACTGCTGGGATTCTGGAGACCAGTGGGGTCTCGTTTGTTACCTTTCAGTTTTCTGGGGCTTCTTTTACTTGGTGGGAGTCCTTCGAGAGGCGTAGGCCTGTTGGTGCAGCACCCCTCACCTGGCAGCAGTTCTCCACTATCTTCTTGGAGAAGTATGTACCCCAGTCTCACAAGGAGGAGCAACTCAGGCAGTTTGAGCAGCTGCGTCAGGGGGAGATATCAGTGACGCAGTATGAGATGTGGTTTACAGAGTTGGCTCGTCATGCCACCGAGTTGGTCCCTACTGATAGGGAGATGATTAGGAGGTTCATGGATGGCCTCACTTATCAGCTTCGCCTTTTGATGACTAGGGAAAGGGTATCAGGTGCTACCTTCGAGCAGGTTGTTGATATTGCTCGAGATATAGAGTCGGTTCGCCGCCAGGAGCGGGAGGAGAGGGAGGCCAAAAGGCCTCGTGGATCTGGTGGTTCTAGTCGTGCTCCTTCTAGAGGGCAGTTTCAGCATGGTAGAGGCCGTTCCTTCAGGCCTCCTCAGCCAGTCCGCCCAGCCTATAGTGGTGCATCTTCGAGGCATGGTCCTCGCAGTTCTCAGCCATGCCGTCCTTCATTCAGTGCCCTTCCAGCCCAAAGTGCAGCTCGAGCACCACCAGTTCAGGGTTCCTCTATGCATGATTCTTCTGGTGGCCATTCTGATGCCAGGGGTTTCTTTCAGTCCCTATCTCCAGCTCCAGGGAGTTGTTTTGAATGCGGAGAGTTTGGGTACATGTGGAGACAGTGTCCCCGTCGTTTTGGTGGTTCTTCTCAGCAGAGGGGCCAGCCCTCGACTTCGGCTCCAGTTACTTCACCACCCGCCCAGACACCTAGGGGTGGGGGCCAGACCGCCAGGGGTCGCCCTAGAGGGGAGGTCGTGTAGGTGGAGGCAAGAATTGTACCTATGCACTTCCAGCCAGGCTAGATGCTATGCCCTCCGATGCAGTGATCACAAGTATTGTCTCAGTCTGTCGCCGAGATGCTTTGGCTTTATTTGACCATGGTTCTAAGTATTCCTATGTTTCTTCATATTTTGCCCATTATCTGGATATGCCCCATGAGTCTCTAGTTGCATCGGTTCATGTGTTGACTCTGGTGGGCGATACTATTATTGTGGACCGTGTGCATCGGTCGTGTGTGATATCTATTGGGGGTCTTGAGACCCGAGTGGACCTGTTGTCGCTCAGCATGGTTGATTTTGATGTGATATTGGGCATGGATTGGCTATCTCCATGTCATGTTGTTCTTGATTGTCACGCTAAGACCGTGACCTTAGCTATGCCAGGATTTTCAAGGGTTGAGTGGAGAGGTTCGTCTGAGTATGTGCCTAGCAGGGTGATTTCTTACCTGAAGGCTCAGCGTATGGTTGAAAAGGGGTGTTTATCGTATTTGGCTTTTATGAGGGATGTCAGCAGTGAGACTCCCGCTATTGATTCTGTTCCTGTGGTCCATGATTTTCCCGACGTGTTTCCTGCAGACCTGCCAGGCATGCCACCTGACAAGGACATAGATTTTGGTATTGACCTGGTGCCAGGCACTCAGCCTATTTCTATTCCACCTTATCGTATGACACCAGCGGAGTTGAAGGAATTAAAGGAGCAACTTCAGGAACTCCTAGATAAGGGGTTCATTCGGCCTAGTGTGTCACCTTGGGGTTCACCGATGTTGTTTGTGAAAAAGAAGGATGGTTCTATGTGTATGTGTATTGATTATCGGCAGCTGAACAAGGTTAAGATGATGAACCGATATCCCTTTCCTCGTATAGATGACTTGTTTGATCAGTTGTAGGGTGCCGGGGTATTTTATAAGATTGGCTTGTGTTCTGGCTATCACCAGTTGAAGATTCGGGGGCCCGACATCCCGAAGAATGACTTCAGGACTAGATATGGTCATTATGGGTTTCTGGTTATGTCATTCGGGCTGACCAATGCCCCATCGGCCTTTATAAACTTGATGCACAGTGTATTCCGACCTTATCTTGACTCCTTCATCATCGTGTTTATTGACGACATTTTGGTGTATTCTCGATCTCGGGAAGAGCATGAGCAACATTTGAGAGTTGTGCTTCAGACTCTGAGGGAGAAGAGGTTGTATGCAAAATTCTCGAAGTGTGAGTTCTGGCTTGATTCAGTAGCTTTCTTGGGGCACATGGTGTCCACTGATGGTATTCAGGTTGAGCCGAAGAAGATAGAGGCGGTGTAGAGCTGCCCTAGACCGTCATCAGCTACCGAGATTCGCAGTTTCCTTTGTTTGGTAGGGTACTATCGCCGTTTTATAGAGGGATTTTCATCTATTGCAGCACCTATGACCAGACTAACCCAGAAGGGTGCTCAGTTCAGGTGGACTGAGGAGTGTGAGGAGAGCTTTCAGAAGCTCAAGTCAGCTTTGACTACAGCTCCGGTATTGGTTTTGCCTACGGGTTCAAGTTCTTATACAATTTACTATGATGCCTCGAGAGTTGGCCTTGGAGCGGTTTTGATGCAGGATGATAGGGTGATTGCCTACGCATCCAGACAGTTGAAGGTGCACGAGAAGAATTATCCAGTGCACTATCTTGAGCTAGCAGTTATTGTCCACACCTTGAAGATTTGGCGTCATTATTTGTATGGAGTGCGTTGTGAGATTTTCACTGATCACCGTAGTTTGCAGCATCTACTTAAACAGAAGGACCTGAATTTGCATCGGAGGAGATGGTTGGAGCTCCTCCAGGATTATGACCTCACCATTCTATATCATCCGGGGAAGGCCAATGTAGTGGCCGATGCCCTGAGTCGCAGAGCAGAGAGTTTGGGGAGTCTAGCCTACCTTCCAGCAGCAGAGCGACCTTTAGCACTTGACGTTCAGGCTTTAGCGGGTCAGTTGGTGAGATTGGATCTATTAGAGTCCCCGCGGGTATTAGCTTGTGTAGCCTCCAGGTCTTCTCTTTAGGATCAGATTAGAGCACGCTAGTATGATGATCCACACCTGCTCGTTCTTTAGGAAAGGGTCCGTCGCGGTGATGCCAGGGATGTGGTTATTGATAATGATGGGGTCATGAGGATGCAGAGCCGGATTTGCGTGCCCAATGTGGATGGGCTTTGAGATTTGATTCTAGATGAGGCCCATAGTTCACGGTATTCCATCCATCCGGGTGCCGAAAAGATGTATCAGGATCTGAGACAACATTATTGGTGGAGGCCGATGAAGAGGGATATTGTTGAGTTCGTGACTCGGTGTCTCAACTGTCAGCAAGTCAAGTATGAGCACCAGAGACCGGGTGGATTGCTTCAGAGATTAGATATTCTGGAGTGGAAGTGGGAGCGAATCACCATGGACTTTGTAGTTGGGCTCCCACGGACTTCGAGGAGGTTCGATGATATATGGGTTGTTGTGGATCGGCTGACCAAGTCTGCGCACTTCATTCCTGTTGGTACTACTTATTCTTCAAAGCGGTCAGCTGAGATTTATATTAGGGAGATTGTTCGATTGCATGGGGTTCTAGTTTCCATCATTTCTGACAGAGGTACCTATTTAACCAAAGAATTGGATTCTTTGCCCAAAGCTATTTTAAGAAGAACACAGGTTTCTTATAACCAAAGAATAAGATTATAATTGTAAGCAAACTTATAAATGGAAAGCAGTAAGATGCACAAAAAGTAAGTATATTGCAATATTAGTTCGAATGGTTTTTTCTCTCCCCCTCTTACAGGTTATATTTTTCTCTTTTATATAGGGAATTTCCTAACATAACGTCTACCTTTTTTGGTGATTGAGAATTAATGACTAATAATAACTCTAATGTAATGTTACAATGAATCAACCGTAACTGTTGAGTGAATGTTGTGTAACGTATGGATCCCTAATTTGAAGATCTCTGAATCTGCCCTTTATTTTGTCCAAATACACTCTTGACCGTGTCTCTTCATCTTCTCATTCAGGTTGAGACTTCCGTAGCTAATTAACCCACGGGTGTGATTTGCCGTGCCTCTTTGCCTCGTACCTCTTCTTAGTGTCCCGTCCAGCTGTCGTGTCTTCATTGCTCCACGTAGGCTACTGAGTCATCAAGATTTTTTACACGTGTGAAGCTCTTTTTTACCAATACAGATAGTCCCCCCACTTACCATATATTTATCAATTAATATTTGGTAAGTGGATACTCATTTATGGCAGGAATATTTTGCCGCCGCTTTTCTCGAATCATTGTATCTTTTCTTGTACGTAAGCATTTCTTGTCACTTCCATTTAATGCTTATGCCACATGGAATTCTTGGGTTGGTTCTACAATTATTCAGCGCCTTTTAGGGCTTTCTTGCGGCTGCATCAGTCACGATGTGACATCTTCAATTATGGTTTTCACATCATTGCTTTTTTGTTTTTCCATTTTTTGACAGTTGTCTTCGAGTATAAATACCCCCTTTTCCTTTTCTTTCAGGAAAAGATTCTAACTTTCAAAATTATTAAAGAACTTTTTTCTTTTCCTTTGTAGATATGTCTTCTTCAAACCAATCTAAAGGAGTCATAGACGTTGATGAGTTGATACCATCTTCCGCTCTGAATCGGAGTCGGAGGGGAGGTAGAATGAGGAGTTTAGGCTCCACTCCTTCGAGAGGCTCTTCTTCTTCTCAGATTCTTTCCCCTCCTTCTGCTAGGTCTTTAGTCTCCCCAAGAGCTAGGGTTTCCAGGTCTCTGTGTAGGGGTAAAGAACATCACGAACCCCTACGCGAACCACGAGTTGATGAAATCATTCCTGCTGAGTTTACCTTCACTAGGGATAGTCAGGTTCTTGTAGACCAGTCGTTATCCCTTGATAGTGTTGATAGGTATCCCACTCTTATTACCGAAGGTTTGATTCCCCTTGTTCACAGGGAATGTTCTTGGGAGTCTGGTTTTCCCATTGTTATTCTGAATAGTAATCAAAGAATAACGTCTTACAAGACGAGGCATTCTTTTTTTTACACTTACCCCTTTACTCTAGGGTTTAGACCTCCTATTGATCCAGTCATCATCGACTTTTTTCGTTTCTTCAACATTTTCTTAGGACAAGTTGGTCCTCTTGTGTGGCGGGTTGTCGCGTGTCTTAGATGTTTAGCTTCTTTAGCCCCGGTTCCTTTTTCTTTCAATCACCTCATTCATTGTTATTCTCCTACCTTATTTCTTCAAGGGGTTTTCACTATGGCTGCTAGGAGCAAAAGAGTGTTGGTAACCCCTGATGACGAAAAGGATAGAGGTTGGTACCTTCGGTACGTTGCTGTGCCCACTGCTGGTTTAGTGGGCGAGGAAAATCTTCCCTTCCCTGAGAAGTGGAATCGCGCACGTGAGTACATTTTAGCTCACATCTGTTATTTTTCTTCTCTTTGCTTTAAGTGTTTTATTAACACCGTAGCTATTTTCTTCCTCTTTCAGCAATCATGGGTACTGTTGAGAATGTCTTCGGTATCCGTGATTGGGTAGAAAATATGTTGTCAGTTGCTCCATTGGAGGAAAGATCTTGGAAGTACTTCTCCGTGAAGTACGGTTGGAAAGTGAAGACTCATGGTAAGTGAAACTTTTGTTTTCGCTTATTTTCCTTACTCGAGCTTCTTTTTCTTCGTTCATTTAACCTTTTTCCTTTTGACAGGGTTTTCTGCTCGGGGGATGTATGCTGCATCCATTCCGAAGATGTCTTTGGCTCAGGCCCAGGAGATTATTACTGGTTCCTTTTCTTCCAAGAGGAAAGTTTGTGGGTCTAAGACCTTAGAAGAAGAAGAAGAAGAAGAAGAAGAAGAAGAAGAAGAAGAAGAATAGGAGGGCATTCTGGTGCACATGTCACATAGAAGAAGAGTGGTCTCAGACGATGAGTCTACACCTGTGGCAGTGTCTCCCGTACCTGATGTCAAACCTCCTACCCCCGGGGATTCTTCTTCTTTTCTTGCTCGTGATTATGTGGATCATATATTCCATGAAGGTTTTAGCCCTGCTGTTAATGAGGTGCCTCTGGCTGTTTTTGCGCCCTCCTTTAGAGAAATCTCTTCATCCGTTCCGGCTATTTCCACTGCTCCTTTGTCCATTTCTGCTCCCGCTGCTGCCTTGCCCGTGGATTTCTCAGCTCCTGAAGTTGCCGTGCTTGAGACTTCTTCAGCTCCACAAATTTCATTGCCCGTGGCTTCTTCATCTCAACCTGCTTCCGTGCCTCCTGTTAGAGAAGTAGGGTCTTCCAGCAGGGAGATGAGGCAAGTGCTAATTGAGGTTCCGCCTGATGCGAGCCTATTCAAGAAATCCGGCCAACCTGAAGTGTGGCTGAAGCCTTTGATTGGCCCAACAGAGAGGACCAAGCTAGATAGTCACAGTTCTCTTACCTGGGCTAATGAGGTTGTACATTCCTCCTTGAAGGTAACGTTCATTCTTTTGTATTCTTACGCATGTAATTACCGTATCTAATTAATTTTGTTTTTGTAGATCAATATCATAGGCACAGAACTCATGAAGAGGATTTCTAACATGGAGCAAGAGCTAAAGGAGTGGCATGCTGAAGCAGGGAATTGGAAGGGGCAATATGAAAGCCTGAGGCTCGACATGGAAGCCTTAGAAGAAGAAAAGAATACCTTGGAGCGGCAGATGAGAGTTGTGGCTGNTGCTGCATCCATTCCGAAGATGTCTTTGGCTCAGGCCCAGGAGATTATTACTGGTTCCTTTTCTTCCAAGAGGAAAGTTTGTGGGTCTAAGACCTTAGAAGAAGAAGAAGAAGAAGAAGAAGAAGAAGAAGAAGAAGAAGAATAGGAGGGCATTCTGGTGCACATGTCACATAGAAGAAGAGTGGTCTCAGACGATGAGTCTACACCTGTGGCAGTGTCTCCCGTACCTGATGTCAAACCTCCTACCCCCGGGGATTCTTCTTCTTTTCTTGCTCGTGATTATGTGGATCATATATTCCATGAAGGTTTTAGCCCTGCTGTTAATGAGGTGCCTCTGGCTGTTTTTGCGCCCTCCTTTAGAGAAATCTCTTCATCCGTTCCGGCTATTTCCACTGCTCCTTTGTCCATTTCTGCTCCCGCTGCTGCCTTGCCCGTGGATTTCTCAGCTCCTGAAGTTGCCGTGCTTGAGACTTCTTCAGCTCCACAAATTTCATTGCCCGTGGCTTCTTCATCTCAACCTGCTTCCGTGCCTCCTGTTAGAGAAGTAGGGTCTTCCAGCAGGGAGATGAGGCAAGTGCTAATTGAGGTTCCGCCTGATGCGAGCCTATTCAAGAAATCCGGCCAACCTGAAGTGTGGCTGAAGCCTTTGATTGGCCCAACAGAGAGGACCAAGCTAGATAGTCACAGTTCTCTTACCTGGGCTAATGAGGTTGTACATTCCTCCTTGAAGGTAACGTTCATTCTTTTGTATTCTTACGCATGTAATTACCGTATCTAATTAATTTTGTTTTTGTAGATCAATATCATAGGCACAGAACTCATGAAGAGGATTTCTAACATAGAGCAAGAGTTAAATGAGTGGCATGCGGAAGCAGGGAATTGGAAGGGGCAATATGAAAGCCTGAGGCTCGACATGGATGCCTTAGAAGAAGAAAAGAATACCTTAGAGCGACATCTGAGAGTTGTAGCTACGGAGTTGGCAGTAGAGAAGGCTTCTTCTAACCAAGAGGACAAAGACAAGAGCATTCTTGAGTCTTCGTTTGTTGAGCAATTATCCCGTTCCTCGGAAGAAGTTAGGAGCTTGAAAGCCTTACTAGAGTAGAAGGAGGAATACTCAGGCGATCTTGTGCAGTCACTTACACGGACTCAGGAGGATCTTCGCATTGCTTTAGACAAAACCCAATCTTTGGAGGAGTCAATTGTTCCTTTGAGGGCTGCCCATGAGGCTACTGAAGTTGAGAAGGATGGGTTAAGAGCTGAGCTTCAGATATGGGAGAGAGATTAGTCTCGAAGAGGCGACATCTGTCGATGTTAGTTGGTGTACATGAATTCTCGCCTCGATACATTGACGGAAATGAGTCGGGGAGATTTCGACCTTAACGCTGAAATTGTTAAGATCAAGGAAGCCATGGAAAATGCTAAACAAGGTTTGGATCTTTCCCCACCTGAAGGTGAGACTCCTGCTGTCCAAGCCTCTTCGTCCCAAGCTGCTCTTACTCCTTCTGCTGATGAAGAAGTCAACCCCCCTCCTCAAGAAGATTAAGATGTTGATTCACCCTTTTTTTTTTTTATCTTTGTATCAATTGGTGGTTACCCCCAATCCCATCGGGGGTAAGTTTGGATCTTTCTAAAGTCCCCAAATGACAACTTAGGGGCATCTCAATGTATATATAAAAAATCTATACGACTAAGTATAAGTTAATACTTAGTTTTTACTCAGTCGTTTTAATTATTAATGCAAGTATGACTTTTGTTTTACGTTGAGTTTCTATTTTACTATTTAAGTCTTTTGCATGCTTTATTTTTCGAGGTTTTAGTTTTACCTCTGAGTTTTGCATATAGAATGCTTTAGATTACTCGCACCTTTTCGTAATAGGCACGGTGTTATATAAAATGTGTGCCTTTTTGTAGTAGGCATAATTTGTGAAAGAGGGCCCTTTCTGATCGACACTTAATGAAGAAGACGTCTCAACTTCATAAAGGTGTAATAATGCAATAGAGTGATAGGAATTTTTCACGTGTTTAAGAATGTTTCTGAGGAAAGTTTTTTTTTGTTTGGACTTTCACAACATTTTACATGTTTTGATTATCGTCTAAAACTCATGTTGCAACTGTTTTCTTTTAACAAATTTGATATACACTTGTATTTCGTAACTGCTTTCTGTATGTAACAGTTTTTTCGAGTTAATACAAGAGCGCAACTGTTTTTTGTTTGTAACAGTTTTTATTCAAATTGGGGTTTTCACCCGTAACTGTTTTTGTTGACAATAGTTTTCAATAAGCACGAGGGAAATGCTCTACATCCGTAACTGTTTTACAGTTTTTTGAACAAGTACAAGGATTTTAATCTTTCATTTGTAACTGTTTTATTTGATAACAATTTTCTATATGAGTACAAAGATTTTGTAACTATTTTTAGTTACAACAGTTTTGAGTGAGTACAATGATGATGATCTTTTATCCATAACTGTTTTGAATAAGTACAAAGATGTGCATTTCTTCCTCGTAGCTAACATTTTGCCGTTTAACCTGAACATGTTCGAAGGTTTTTGGGATTAGGCTTTGTGTTCGAGTCTTTGGCTCTTTCGATTTTGCTCGTATCACTTGGCTTGCTAGATAGATGGATCTTCAGGCTCGAGCTTTGACTTTTTTATAGTCTTTTTTTCTTTGTTTTTGCCTTCCATACTATTTAGTCCCCCAAGTGTTTGAGCTTTGAAGAATGAAATCTCGAGCACTTGACTATTCCTTCTTTGTGGTTCTTTTCCTGAAAAGGAAAAACATACGGCACTCGAAGGTATATAATTTTTAGATGATGACTGCTTAACCCTTTAAAAGGTCCATCAGAAAGTGTAACCCTAGACCGGGAATTTAGTTATTTCCTCGCGTCTTTGCAAGTCTAATATCATCATCTGGTGATGGGTTAGCTTTATGCCTATCATCTAAAAAGGTTAGTAAAATTTCAAATGTTCAAAATAAAATTGAACTTGTGATACCTGAGCGGGGGTACTTCTTTTCCTTAAAAGTACTACTTCTTCAATTGAATGGAATTCCAACTTGTTGGTAGGATTCTGCCGTCCATAGCTCCCAACTCGTAGGCGCCCTTCCCAGCTATGCCTCAAATTTTGTGGGGTCCTTCTTAGTTTGTATTTAGCTTTCATGCGCCTGCTTCTTTCGTTGATTGAAAGACTTTTTTGAGGACGAAGTCCCTAATCTTGAAGTACCTGAGATGAGCTTTACGGTTGTAATAACGCTCCATGATTTGTTTTTGAGCTGCCATCNCTGGTGATGGGTTAGCTTTATGCCTATCATCTAAAAAGGTTAGTAAAATTTCAAATGTTCAAAATAAAATTGAACTTGTGATACCTGAGCGGGGGTACTTCTTTTCCTTAAAAGTACTACTTCTTCAATTGAATGGAATTCCAACTTGTTGGTAGGATTCTGCCGTCCATAGCTCCCAACTCGTAGGCGCCCTTCCCAGCTATGCCTCAAATTTTGTGGGGTCCTTCTTAGTTTGTATTTAGCTTTCATGCGCCTGCTTCTTTCGTTGATTGAAAGACTTTTTTGAGGACGAAGTCCCTAATCTTGAAGTACCTGAGATGAGCTTTACGGTTGTAATAACGCTCCATGATTTTTTTTTGAGCTGCCATCTGTATCAATGCTGCTTCTCTCTGTGGTTCGAGCAGGTCCAGATTGGTCCTCAATTTGTCGTCGTTTGCTTCCCCGCGGCTGTTGTAAGCCTTAAGCTTGGTTTGCAAATCTCTACAGGTATTAAGGCTTCTGAGACATAGACAAGCGCGAACGAAGTTTCTCCCGTGGCTATTTTTGAAGTTGTCATGTATGCCCATAGTACCGCTGGTAACTCATCTGACCAGTTTCCTTTGGCTCTATCTAGCCGCTTCTTTAGATTGTTGATGATGACTTTATTCGTTGATTCGGCCTGACCATTAGCCATGGGATGGTATGGCGTTGAAGTGATCCATTTAATTTTCCAGCTTTCGAAGAATTCTGTGATATGCGAGCCTATGAATTGTGGGCCATTATCACACACGATCTCCTTCGGTATCCCAAAGCGGAATCTTATGTTTCGCCATAAGAAACTTTTAACTTACTTTTCTTGAACCTGTTTGAACGCTTCTGCCTCTACCCACTTTGTAAAATAGTCGGTTAGCACGAGCAAAAAATGTACCTGTCCTTTAGCTATGGGAAGAGGTCCCACTATGTCCATCCCCCATTTCATGAAGGGCCATGGGGATATTATTGGGTGCAATAGTTCCGCTGGTCGATGCATGTTATTAGCAAACCTTTGGCATCTGTCGCATTTGGACACGAAGTTCTCGGCCTCTTCTTCCATCTTAGGCCAATAATATCCAGCTCTGATTAAGGTTTCACTAAGGATATAGCCCCTCAGTGATTTCCACATTGTCCTTCGTGGACTTCTTTCATCACAAACTCCGTTTGGTTAGGTCCGAGGCATTTTTCTAGGGGCCTTCCAAACATTTTGCGATATAACGAGTTGCGAATGAGTCAGTACTGTGCAGCTTTGCGGCAAAGTGCTTGAGTTGCTTTCTTGTCTTTAGGTACGGTGCCGTTCTATAAAAAAATTGGATTTTGTTTCTCCAATCCCAGGTTAAATTGTTGAAAGTTACCTCATTCCTATCCTAGTCGATCGCTGAATGGAATAGATGAACGACAACTGCATTGTCCTTGTTTGTTACTTCCGTGACTGCTGCGAGGTTAGCTAATGCATCTGCTTCTACATTTTCCTCTCTAGGTATTTGTACTACCTTTCATGTTTTGAATTGTCTCACGAGCTCTCGTGCCTTTTCCAGATACTATAGCATCCGAGTCTCTCGAGCAATGTAAGTCCCCTGCATCTGATTTACTACCAGTTGGGAATCGCTTCTGATCTTGATTTCCTCTATTGAAAGCTCTCGTGAAAGTTCTAACCCTGCAATAACATCTCGTATTCTGCTTCATTGTTAGTTATAGGATAACATTTGATAGCCTACCGATATATTATTTCACGCTCACTTAATTCTATGGCCCACTTGGCTAATCTTCTTGATAATTCTTGTTTATGCAGTATGTTTCTTAATGGATACGAGGTCACAACTGTGATTGGATGGAATTGAATGTATGGCCTTAATTTCCTAGATGCCATGATTAGAGCTAAGGCTAACTTTTCTAGATGTGGATATCTAGTTTCAGCATCCAGTAATGTCTTGCTTACATAATAAATAGGAGATTGTTTACCTTTATTCTCCCTTACCAATACCGCACTTACAGCAATTTTCGAGACAACAAGGTAGACGTATAGCCTCTCTCCCTCATTCAGCTTTGACAACAACAAAGGTTTTAATAGATAAGCCTTTAGGTCTTTGAGAGCCTGTTGACATTCTTCAGTCCATTCGAATCGATTTTACTTTTTTAGAATTGCAAAGAATTTGAAACTTTTCTCAGAAGATTTGGAAATAAATCTTCCTAAGGCTGCAATTCTTCCCGTTAGTCATTGAACTTTTGTTTTATTTATAAGTAAATCAGTTATATCTTCTATAGCTTTAATTTGATCAGGATTTACCTCTATTCCCCTGTTTGATACAAGGAAACCCAAGAATTTACCTGATTCCATGCCAAAAGCGCATCTTTCTGGATTAAGCTTCATATTATACCTGCGTAAAATGTCAAAGGTAATAGAGAGGTGTTGGAAATGGTTTTTCGCCCGTGTTGATTTTACCAACATGTCATCAATATAAACTTCCATTATTTTTCCCAGATGTTCCTGGAACATCTTGGTCACTATTCTTTGATATGTGGCTCCAACGTTTTTTAAGCCAAAAGGCATGACTTTATAACAATAATTTCCCTTGCTTGTAATAAAGGAGGTTTTTAACTCATCTGAGGGATCCATTTTAATCTGATTATAACCAGAATACGCATCTAGAAAGCTTAACATTTCATAACCTGCGGTGGCATCAATCATTTGATCTATATGTGGTAATGGGAATAAATCTTTGGGGCATGCTTTATTTAAGTCAGTATAATCTAGGCATACTCTCCATTTTCCATTCTTTTTAGGTACTACCGCAGTGTTAGCTAGCCAGTTAGGGTATGTTACCTCTCGTATTGAACCAATATTTAAGAGTTTCCGTACCTCTTCGTCAATCACTTGGTTCTTGAATGGTCCTTGCTTTCTTTTATTCTCTTCGACTGTAACTCAACCTCGTGCCTATGTACACTTTCTGTTCAGGCTTTTGTTCAGACAATGGAACAGCTTCGAGCTCTTCCGTAGTTGTTTTGATGTGCTCATTTTCCTCAAGTTCATGAATGACGTCCGGTCTGGAATCTACATCTGTGTGGTCCAATGCCTCTTACGTGGTGACTTGATTCACTTTCTCGTAAGTATTTTCTTTCGTACCTGTTTTAGCAGTAATACCTTCCGTACCTATTTAGGTTGTAATTTCTTCCGTTCATGTTTGGGCGGTGTCACTTGCTTGGGAGATTTCTTTATCGTTTGATTCTTTCACCTCTACTTTTTTGTTGTAGTGTACCACGAAATTTATATTTCTCGCGGTTTGCTGATCGCCTCTAATTTGCTGAATCCCCCATTCAGAGGGGAATTTAATTACCTGATGCAAGGTGGAGGGTATTACTTTCATGTCGTGGATCCAGGGCCTTCCCACGATTACGTTATAAGCCATATCAATATCGATGACTTGGAACCTGGTACTTTTGATCACTCCCTTAGCATAAGTGCTAAGTTCAATTTCTCGTTTTGTTATAACTGTAGAGTTATCAAACCCCGATATGGCTCGTGCCCTTGGGATTACTTGATTCCCCAATAGCATTTCTTCCACGATTATTAGCAAAATGATATTGACTGAACTACCTGGATCAATCAACACTCTTTTTACATTAGTGTCATGAATAAGTAAAGATATTACCATATCATCGTTGTGAGGAAGCATTAATCCGCCGATATATGCATCATCGAAGGTTATATCGTTTGCTTCCAGATCTTCACGAACCCGCTTTTCGTGTGTAATTGGGAACTTCGTGGTCGTTTTGCAGACCACTCCGTTTACTTCTTCTCTTCAGTGTATCATGTTGACGGTTCATTTTGGAGATGGAGGTTTTGGGGGCTCCTGCATGTTCTTCATGTATGCTTGTTTACATTTTTCACTAAACAATTCTGTCAAATGGCCCTGTTTCATTAATTGTTCTACCTCACCTTGCAAAAATATGCAATTTGTAGTTCTGTGCCCATGATCATTATGGAATTCACACCAGAGATCTGGGTTCCTCTTATTCGGGTTCGACCTCATCTCTTTGGGTCATCGAACCTTATCACCCAAATTTCTTAACACTGAAATTAGTTCGGAGGTACTTACATTAAAGGTGTGATCCCCAATTCGCGCATTACCTCTAGGTCATTGATCTTGATCTCTTGTGGATCTAGATGAGGATGCGCCCGCATCTCTGCTTGGTGGTCCAAAATCTGACATGGTATTTTCGAACCTGGGATGAGTTTCACGTCCCGATGGTCCCAAGTATGGATCGTACCTATTTTTACCTGATCTCCTGTCTAATTCTGAACGTCTGGATCTGGTATAATCTTCCTCTTTCGGACGAGCAATGGTATCTTCTTCTATTCGAAGTTTAGTACTATACCTGTTATAAACATCGTTCCATGTTGTAGCTGGGAATTCTCTCAAGCTTTCCTTGAGTCTTCTCGTAGCTTCTAAGATTTTGTCATTTAGATTACTTGCGAATGCCATGGCTTCCCAATTATCAGGCACTCTTGGTAGTTGCATTCTTTCTCGTTGAAACTTGTCTACAAATTCACGAAGTAGTTCTGTGTCTCCTTGTTTTATTTTAAAGATGTCCTCCATCCTTTTCTCGAATTTTTGCGCACCGGAGTGTGCCTTTATGAAAGAATCTACAAGCTCAGCAAAAGAATCAATAGATTTTTCAGGGATAAGAGAATACCAGGTTAGCGCCCCTTTGGTAAGTGCTTCTCCAAACTTTTTAACTAGGACCGACTTAATTTCTTATTTCATTAAGTTGTTGCCCTTCACTCCAGTGGTAAAAGCAGTAACATGGTCACGTGGGTCGGTTGTCCCGTCATACTTAGGTACGTTAGGCATTTTCAACTCCTTGGGAATAGGTACGGGTGCTGCGCTTGGTTTCCAAGGTTGTTGAGAATATCTATCAACATCAATGCCATTGATAACAGGTGGTACTCCAGGAATTTGTTCGATTCGATTGTTTTGTTCCTTCACCTGTTTCTGCAAAGTTAGTAACAAAGTCTGTAATTCGGAGTTATTAGATATACCTGGTCTCACTTCAAGAGATTCATTATGAGTATCTCCCCTTCCTGAGTTTTCCAACCCAGATTGAGGATTTTCCATGGTGATGGTATTATTTCGAGATGGTGTCAGTGGTGCAGGTAACGCTGCCGGTAATCCCCTCGCAAATTCTTGCAAGGCTTGGCTCACATACTCTGCAATCATTTACTTTATCCGATCTTGTTCCACCGTTTGATCATTATTATCATTGTTGTTGTTGGATCTTTTTGGGGATTGTTCCCTTGAACCACGTGGTGTTCCTGAAGGCGATGGAACTAGGGTTCCATTCCTTTGCTGGTTGTTGTCGTTGGAGTTCGACATAGTTCAGAGGATATCGCTTGAAAAGCAAACAAAGATTATCAGATTCCCGGTAACGGAACCAATTTGTTTAACCAAAGAATTGTATTCTTTGCCCAAAGCTATTTTAAGAAGAACACGAGTTTCTAATAACCAAAGAATAAGATTATAATTATAAGCAAACTTATAAATGGAAAGCAGTAAGATGCACAAAAATTAAGTATATTGCAATAGTAGTTCGAATCATTTTTTCTCTCCCCCCTTATAGGTTATATTTTACTCCCTTATATAGGGAATTTCCTAACATAACGTCTACCTTTTTAAGTGATTGAGCATTAATGACTAATAATGACTCTAATGTAACGTTACCATGAATCAACCGTAACTGTTGAATGAATGTTGTGTAACGTATGAATCTCTAATTTGAAGATCTCTGAATCTGCCCTTTATTCTGTCCAAGTACACTTTTGACCGTGTCTCTTCATCTTCTCAATCAGGTTGAGACTTCCGTAGCTAATTAACCCACGAATGTGATTTTCCGTGCCTCTTTGCCTCGTACCTCTTCTTAGAGTCCCGTCCAGCTGTCATGTCTTCATTGCTCCATGTAGACTACTGAGTCATCAAGATTTATTACACGTGTGAAGCTCTGTTTTACCAATACAGTACCCAGTTCACATCGCAGTTTTTGGAGGGCCGTGCAGAGGGAGCTAGGTACTCAGATTGAGTTGAGCACAACGTTTCATCCTTAGACCGACGGGCAGTCGGAGCGCACTATTCAGATTCTAGAGGACATGTTACGTGCGTGTGTCATCGATTTTGGTGGTTCATGTGACCAGTTTCTGCCACTTGCGGAGTTTTCATATAATAATAGTTATAAGCCGAGTATCCAGATGGCCCCGTATGAGACTTTATATGGTAGGAGGTGTAGATCTCCGGTTGGTTGGTTTGAGCCGGGCGAGGCTAGGCTGTTGGGCACAGACTTGGTTTAGGATGCGTTGGGTAAGGTGAAGTTGATTCAGGAACGGGTTCGCACGATGCAGTCTAGGCAGAAGAGTTATGCGGACTGGAAGGTCCGGGATGTGTCTTTCATGGTTGGGGAGAAGGTTCTTCTAAAGGTGTCACCAATGAAGGGTGTTATGAGGTTGGGGAAGAGGGGAAAGCTGAGTCCCCGGTTCATTGGGCCATTTGAGGTGCTACAGAGGATTGGAGAGGTGGCTTTTAGATTTGCCTTGCCTCCTAGCTTATCGAGTATTCATCCAGTGTTCCATGTTTCGATGCTCCGGAAGTATGTTGGTGACCCGTCTCATGTTTTTGACTTCAGCACGGTGCAGCTCGACGGCGATATGTCATATAAGGTAGAGCTAGTGACTATTTTGGGTCGTCAGGTCAGAAGGCTGAGGTCTAAGGATATAACTTCAGTGAAGCTTCAGCGGAGAGGGAAGCTGGTGGAGGATGCCACCTGGGAGACCGAGCGGGAGATGCGGAGAAGATATCCTCACTTATTTGAGACTACAGGTATGTTTCTACCCTTCGAGGACGAACGTTTGTTTAAGAGGGGGAGGATGTAACGACGCGGTCGGTCGTTCCATGAGATTATCCCCGTTTCCCCTATTTCAGCTTTGTTGTGTTCTCGTTAACCTAATTATGATGTGTTGGGTCGGTTGGTTCGGGTTCGGGGTGGTCGTGGTGAGAACTGAGACACTTAGTCTCTTAAACTGGCTTAATAGTTGGAAAAGTCAACTGGGAGTTGACTTATTGGTAAACGACCTCAGAATGTAGATTTTATGGCTCAGATAGCTTCGTTAGGTGATTTGGGTCTTAGGAGTGTGTTCGGAATGTGGTTTTGATGTCCGGTGTAGAATTAGGCTTGAATTGGCGAAGGTTACTTTTTGGCAATTTTCGGTCGGCAGTGGAAAATAGGCTATCGGGATCGGAATGGAATTCCAGAGTTGGAGCAGGTTCGTAATATTATTTTGGATGTGTGTGAAAATTTTCAGGTCATTCGAAGGTGTTTTGGTTGGTTTCGGCTTCGTTGGTGTTTTTAAGAAGATTTAGGATTCTTAGGCTTGAATCATGAGTCGAATTTGTGTTTCGATGTTATTTTGAGTGTCCCGAGGGTTCAAATAAGTTTGGGTGATAATTTATGACGTGTTGGTATATTTGGTTGGGGTCCCGATGGGATCGGGATTGATTTCGGATAGTTAACAGAGGTTTGGACTTGGAAAATTGCAACAAAGCTGCTGGTGCACCACTGCTTGTGTGGTCGCACCTGCGTAAGGAGGACCGCAGGCGCGAGGTCCGCAGGTGCGAAGACCTTGCACAGGTGCGGAAGAGGGGGACCTGGCCTAGGAGTGCAGGTGCAGATGCCTGGTCGCACCTGCGAGCTCGCAGGTGCGAGAAGAGGTCCGCAGGTGCGGAAGTCGGGACTTAAGTCGGATGCGCATGTGCGCACCTGGGATCGCGAGTGCGGGTTTGCAGGCGCGCTAATGGGGCCGTAGGTGCGGGAATCGCTGGGCAGATCATATATAAAGGGCTCTTAGCGAATTTTTGGCACTTTCATCACTTTTGCATGCGGGCTGAGGCATTTTGGGAGAAAATTGAAGAGGGAATTCGAGGGTCTTCTGTGGAGGTAAGTTTCTTGGACTAAAAACTCGACTCTATGTTGATATTTCACGGATTAGACTTGGAATTAGTGGAATTTAATAGCATAAATTGGGGTTTAGGGCTTGGGAAATTGAGACTTATAATTAAGGAATTTAGGGGTCAATTGTGGTCGTATTTTGATGCATTTTATATGTATAGACTCGGGAAAGGATAAGGATTTTTGTGATGCGATTTTTATAGAATTCCGAGACGTGGTCCCGAGGGCCGGGATTGGCCAAATTTGGGAATTGTGCCTAATTTTGATAATTTTCGAGTGGGCCTTGTTCCTTTAACGTATATTGATGATATTAATCTGGTTTTGGTTAGATTCGGAGCAATCGGGAGTCGATTCGAGAGGCAAGAGCATTGCAAATTAGTATTTAGGGCTGGTTTGAGGCAAGTAATGACTGTAAATCTTGTCCTGAGGGTATGAAACCCCGGACTTCGTATTTTCTCACTATTTTTGGAGTGGTGCACATGCCGGATGACGAGTGTGTGGCGTGCACTGATTTTGGATTTGGACTGGGTCCTTTCCGTGGCAACTATTGAGTTGCGTATTTACTTTTAAATCATATGTTAAATCGTGTTTTAAAACTATTTCTATATTTGGGATGTAAGCCATGTTTGGGGCCTTGCGCCGACTTGTTTAGACCCCTTGGGGCTTTTACGCTCAGTCATCTTATGTTTAACTATTTTCGAAACTCAGCCTTATTTACACTATTTCTGAGATATAAAATGATGTTTTGGGTCGAGTACCCCATTTTACTGATAGCCCGAGTGGCTTTTTGAGAGTTTCTGACTGAGTGAGGCCGAGGGCATGATTGTGAGGATATGAGATGCCACGATGTGGCTTGATATTAGCGCTTGGGCTGAAGGAGCCCCTTCGGAGTCTGTACACACCCCAAGTGAGCACAAGTACCTACTGAGTGCGAGTGCCGAGTGCCGAGTGACGAGTGATTGGGAGGCATGATTGATAGTGAGGTTGCCAGGGGCTGATACTGAGTGATTGTGAGGTATGCTGAGCGACTGATTCTGAGTGATGATTTGCCCGAGGGGCGATTTATGGTACATGTTTTGTGGCCCGAGGGGATATTTATGATTTATTTCATTTTACACTAAACTCTTTGGGTATTTTTCTTAAATTGTTGGAAAACTCACTTTTCAAAGGATTTTACTGAAGTTGGCTTTTAAAGCATGCTGATTTAATGTATACACTGTTGGAAAGAAAGGTTGTGCTTATTATGAATTGATGATTTGATCTTATGTGTTTCTCACTGCTTAGACTTGATTTATTTTCATTACTACTGAGTTGGCGTACTCACATTACTCCCTGCACCCATGTGTGCAGATACAGGTGTTGGTACCGAGCACTAGTTTTCTTCCTTCGTGTGGAGCCGGAGTTGGGACTTCGAGGTAGCTGTTCAGCGTCCAAAACATCTCTTTTCCTACTTTTTTTTTGTATTTAGTTCCTCGTCACGAGTCTTGATGTATTATGACAGTAGGGTTATTTGGTACTACTCGTAGATGCTCATGAGAGCTGACTCCAGGTTTTGGGGTAGTGTATAAACTGTTTTATTCATTTTGTTGTTGTTAACTGCTTGAGCGAAAGAATTTTTTTATATATCGGAACCGTTTTGGAAATTATGAAAATATTATGTCAGTATGTGATTGTTGGCTAGCCTAGTTCCATGTTAGGCGCCATTACGGTCGGCTTAGGATTTGGGGTCGTGACATGAGATGAGTTCAGGTTCAGGAAGATTAAGTGATTGCGCAATGTTTATGACTATGGAAGTGTATAGAGAGAGGTCAGCTTGAAGCAAAGAAAGTGGGTTATCTCCTGCGTGGTTTCCTGAGGTTGTGTGGTACCTATGCCGTGTTGTGGCGAGTTCTCTTTTACCAGTGAAATGTATGTGTTGCAACTTGAGTTTGGATCACTTGCGAGAGTGGGCTTGGTTGTTACAAGGGTGAATACGAGATTTGCATATGATTTGAAATACTAGATGGTTTGTGTTGCATGTGCTTATGAGGGATTTGGTTGAATCTCACTATGGTATTATGACAGTAGTGGAGTATGGGCATTGTAAGTTTTGTATGCTTTGATCTATAGCTTTGAGCCAAGTGGGGGATTCTGCTATTGATAAGTTGATTTCACGGTTATGTGATGTATTGATTTCAGTTTGAGGGATACTGGTGAATCAGGTATGGCTTACAGAGGATGAGAAATATTTGATGACTTAGTTGTTAATTGTAAAGGACGTAGCATGCATGGAGTATGGATTTGCTCGATTGTTCTAGGAGTGTGGGTTATTTTCCTGGGTGTTGTTGCGCTAATGGTGCACAGGTCTTTCGATTGTTTGATCAGTTTAGATTAAAATTTGAGTGGAGTGGAAGACTCACAAGAATTATTCTAATGGATTCAAGGTCTAAATGTGGCAATTGAGAATTTTGCGGATTTGTACATGGCTAGAATCTGAGGATTGCATTGGATGGTGTCGAAACTCGCAGTATTTCTATATCATTATGGATTCTATATTCAGTATCAGGTGTGAGCATGTAATTTTTAACCTACTATATGTTCCTACAAAATTCAATAAATTAATTAAGGATTATAAACCTTGTTGAATTTCAATGTCTGTGTGTGAATTATCTACATTACATAAGTCACAATTTGTCTTTTAAAAATTCATAAATGACTTAAAGTCGCATGATTCGGTGCATGACTTCAATCATTTTTTTACGGAAAATTATTCTCTAAATAATCACATTTTTTAACTAGAAATTTCAACCTTTAATTTACTCAGTAATTAAAATTAAACTAGAGTTAATCAATATATTACTTGTGATCGATTGAAATAAATAACAACAAAATGTTAATTATTTGACACAATGTAGATTTAATGATTAATTCATTCGTTTTTTTCTAACAAAATTGTGAAATTTTTTCCTTAAATGATATGAGTATTAAATCAAATGTTATTACTTTTAATTAATTTATAATTAGACAAAAACTAAGTTAGAATTAATCACTACATTTTTAATAAGTGTTAGAGTTAAAATAGGTTTAAAATCGGACCTGGGCCAAATTACCCAGGCCCAAACCCCCTTCTCCCTAACACCAGACAACCCAGGCCCAAAACCCAACCTCTTACCCGGCCTGCCCCCAACCTGACCAAACGACACCGTTTGGTCTGACCGATCAAATCCTGGCCATTGATCGAAATGGATCAAACGGCCAGGAACTCATCCCCTCTAAACTATAAAAGTGTCTTAACCAAACCCCACCCCCTCCATTTCACCAAACCCTAATCCCCTTCGTCCGCCTCTCTCTCTCTCTCTCTCTCTCTTCTCTCTAACAAGAAACCCTAGCCGCCCCCAGACTCCCACCGCTTTCCGGCCACCGGAACTCGACCAAACGCCACCAAATCCTTACCAGACGACCCCTTCCTCCTCCTTAACCCCATCCCACCATCAGTTTCCCCGAAAACTCACCCAATCCCTTTCGATTTTAGATCTAAAAAGGGCAGAAAACTTGGTTTCCTATTACCAAGTCGTTTTAAAATAGTCAATGGTTCAAAGCTACATGAGTCAACAGCTCTTGATGAGAGCTGTTGATTCATGTGGGTTTGGATCATTTCCAAACCCTGTCGAAATCTGTCAGCACCCTGCGGGTACCCTTTCCCCCCTATCTTTTCCTTTCTGAGGTTTTCTTTTTCTCACTTTTTATGAAATCGCATGCCTCACTGTTTGATGCATGTGTTTGTTGTTCTTGATGTAGTTTAGATCTCTAAAATGCCTACGTCGAAGGTATAATAACCGTATTTTGGATTTATGATATTTAGTTTGAAATCATTGTTTTGAGTTTGGGTTTTGTTGAATATCCT
>ML423934.1:0-13928 GCA_005239525.1 Nicotiana knightiana
AATATTTATAGCAAAAAATAGTATAGAATTTGGGTGTGGTCAAAAAATAGTTGTTCACACTCTCAATAAGGAAAGAAGTGACTCCTCCTGCCAGGAAATAAGCCTTCTACATCAGCCAATTCTTCTTTCATGAGGGAATTTAATGAAGCAAGATGACTCCTCTTACAAGGAGTAAAAGAAAGGATTTTGATGAAAAAATCATTAAGAAGTCAAGAAGTGCCAAGAAGCCAAGGAAGGAAGTTTAAAATGTGGAACCTGTGGTTGAGCTGGATGGAGAAGTTGTGTCTGAGTCTGCTTTTCCAGAAAAGTCCTCTACACAAAAAAGAAAGGTTGCCAAAGCTACAAAAACTGCTACTCCTTCTGTAAGGTCCAGTAGAGGAAAGATAAGAAATAATGTGCCAGCTGTGGTTGATAAACTCATAGAGTTCAGAAATAGAAAAGTGCTTAATGGTAATATTCTTGCAAACATCGATGAGAAGGGGATGACTCAACTAGTAGAAAAACTTGAGCTACAGGGATGAAAGCATATGTTTACAAAGCTTTCCCTCTTGTATGTGTTCCTGCTGTGGTGGAGTTCGATGCAAACTTGAAATTTGATGGGAAAGTAGAAAATTAATGTAAGGGGATTTGAAATAGACTTTGATGCTGAGGAGCTAGGGATGCTTTTGAATATTTCTTCTTTGGGATTTGACAATCACTTGAAGAAAAAGTGGCCATCTATAGATAATGATGTTGACACTGGCATTGTGGTCATAAGAAAGTTCTCTTAAAAGTTTGAATTGGATGCTCCCCGGAAGGTGTACAAGACTGATACGATCCCCTTCCAACAAGATTTTATTTCATTTTGTTAATTCATGCATTCTTCAGAGGTCTGAGAGAAGTCATGAAGCTACCCTGTTGGATATGGCTGTAATATAACTGCTTGACACTAACATACCTATCAATCTCCCTAGCCTAATAATTCAGCATATGGTAAGAGATGCAGACACTTCCAAGCCTAAGCATGCTATGCATTATGGTTTCATATTAACAGAGCTGTTTGACAAGCTCAACATTGCTTGCCTGAGCTTAAGTGTGGAAATCACAATGATGTTTTGGATGCTGTTACCCTCAAGTAGTGTGGATATGAGGAGATCAAGGATAGGGATCCATACGATCTGCTATTCTACCTGGGAGTAGAAGCGTTCTAGAGCTCAATAAGAAGTTGGAGTTGGCTGTTGATGAGAATGCCAAGCTTTGTGAAGACAATGATAAGCTAAGAAAGGAAATCAGCCAGCCTGGGGAAGAGCTCAGAAGAGATAGGGAAGTTCATGCCCAACAGATTTCCACTCTTGTGAAAGCATTGACCCTCTCTACCTCTC
Organism: Nicotiana knightiana; assembly: GCA_005239525.1. Taxonomy (NCBI): domain Eukaryota; kingdom Viridiplantae; phylum Streptophyta; class Magnoliopsida; order Solanales; family Solanaceae; genus Nicotiana; species Nicotiana knightiana. The sequence goes on from ML423934.1 coordinate 1,362, forward strand.
ACCCATGAACTTGTTCCTTCCTAGTGTCCTTAGTTTCCTTTTGATTTCCTCGTGATGCTTTGTCTTTTGTTTTCTTTCATTTGTCTTAGTTTGAGTAGCTTATAGTACACTTAGTTTCTTTTGTTATAATGTTTAAGACAAGGCCCTAGGCTTATTTTGGCACTACAAAATTTCTTCTCTTGTATAACTTTACTGCTTTGTACACTATTGTATCTTCAACCTAGTCTATTTGCCATGATAATTCTTAGGCTTATACTGTAGCATGTATGGTCTTGAATCTTACATTATTCGTGCCTCATCCGTCTAACATCCTTTTGTTTTTTCGATAATGCCAAAAGGGGGAAGATACGGTTAGGGGGTTGTGGGTTGTGAATATGCATGTCTATCGATGGTACTTATTGTGATTACCCGGTTCTGCTGTGGACAAAGTTTGTCATCCTCAAAAGGGGGAATTTTTGAATATTGAGATTTTGATGATTAACGAAGTTTGTTTAAATACAATGATTCAAAGAACCAGGTCCTCAACGTAGCTGCTTAACTGTTCTAAGAACCAGCTCCTCTGGTTGATGATTGAACGTCTGTGTAAGAATATAAGTGTCCTATCATTGGAGAAGCTGCTATCGTAGGAGAAGTTGACTATGCATAGGACTCATAGAAGATTTCAAGTCCGGGCATTTAAATACAATCTACTTTGGACTTCTGATCTTATCCTTTTACTAATCAATTGAAGAATTATATGTTGTTCACTTTAGTCGAGTATGTCGTGGTTTTTTCACCTTTTGTGCCGCGATGATTTTCTACATAAAAATCATTGTGTTTTTAGTCCTTACTTTACTTCGTTTAAGGAAAACAATGAAGAACAAAGTTCTTTAGTTAATCATACAGGCACTCAAACTAACAAAAACATCCTCGTCCCTTTCCCACTTTTATTTTCAGGTTATTCGGAATCAGTTTAGAAAAATGAATTTCATTGTTGAAACTTTAAGTTAAAAAGGTTGATCTAGTTTGGTTGTTTGTGAATTTTACCCTGGAATAGAGTTTTAATGGTCCCGTTAGGTCCGGATGGTGATTTTGGACTCGGGCGTACATCCGGATTTATATTTGGATGTTTCTAGAAGGTTTCGACACTAGTTGGCAAAAATTAAAAATTTGAAGGTTTGGAAAGTTCATAAGTTTGGCCAGAAGTTGACTTTGAGGATATCAGATTCAGATTGTGGTTCCGGGAATTTGAATAGCTTCGTCATGTCATTTGGGACTTGTGTGCAAAATTCGGGTTCATTCCGGGATGATTTGATACGTTTTAGCGCGAGTTTTTGAAATTTGAAGTTCAAAGTTCATAGATTTCGATTTGATGTGTGATTCGTCGTTTTGATGTTTTTATGTGTGTTTTGAGGTCTCGAGTATGTTCGTATTATGTTATGTGACTCGTTGGCATGTTCGGAGGGGTACTGAGGGGCTCGGGATTGAGTGAAATTAATATGGTTGAACTCGTAATTGAATGTGTTGTCGGATTTTGTGAGTTTTGTTGGTTTTCGAGGCGCGGGCCCGCGTTGGGTTTTTGGCTAATTTCGGGTTTTTTATTCAAGATTGATCTTTTCTGATTGGGATTGGTTCCCTTAGCCTTGTTTGATGTATTTGAGTTGTTTTGGTTAGTTTCGAGCTGTTTGGAGGTAGGAACGTGCGTGATGGCATCTTTGGGGCATCGCTTGGCTTGCTCGGCATTGGTATTCACTCTTTCGAGGTAAGTAACTGTCACGATCCAACCTATGGGCCGCGACGGGCACCCGGTATCTTACTCAATCGAGTACCAACATAGCATATCTTTCTTATCATACTATCACGGGTAAATGTGCCAAAATGGTCATCATGACATAATCAAAATAAAACATAAGAGAATGCTAGATATATGATGACCTAACATGATATAGAAACTTATACATGTGACATATGTGCCTATAAGGCTGACATGACCATTTGTAAACTCAAAACATAGGCCGACAAGGCCATACAAGTATCCATATACCTGACATTTGTCTACAAGCCTATTAGAGTACATAAACAACATAAAGGTCGGGACAGAGCCCCGCCATACCAGTCAATGCATGTCCCAATTATACTGACCAAATAGGAAACTCCGGAGCAAGTGGAGTGTAGCAACACCTTCCGCTGAGTTGATAGCCTACTAGGAGGACTGTCAACCTGTCTATCGGGACCTGCGGGCATGAAACGCGGCGTCCCCAGGAAAAAGAGACGTCAGTACAAATAAAGTACTAAGTATGTAAGGTCGAAAAGCATAAATAAGAACAGTAATGTAAAGAGAGATATAGGAGATGCAACATGTAGCATCTGACTGCCTCTAAGAGATAGTGACATGAAATGCTTGATACATATATATACATAATCTTTTAAAAACATCCACCTCTGTGGGCATCATCATCATCATATCGTACCCGGCCTCAAAGAGGACTCAATAAAAATGTACCCGACCATGTGGAGCTCGGTAAGACCCAACTGATCAGTGGTTGCACAATAGGTGCCGTACCCGGCCGACTATAGCACGTCTTGGTGGAGTAAAATAAATACTATATATAATGCATGCTGGACTCCTGGAATCACGCTCTAAACCTTTTGGAGTGACGTAAGGTAGTTGCACCTTCTATTAACATTATAGACATCATACCATGAATATGAACTTCACTAGGACTCAAGGATTATACATACTTTCTTAGAATAATTTTTTAACGAAATAACAACATTGAACACCTTAGTTTCTAGGAGTAGATTCGTTATGAAATAGCATATCGTGTACGTTCGTTTCACTTTAGATCATGCCAAAAGAAAGAAGGAAGTGACTTAACATACCTTATCAAAATATTTCCATTCACCAATTTGAACTCGCCTCTTCTCAACTTAATCTACAACAACGATAATAATACTATCATTAAGGTACGAAAGGTACAACTATCGCACAACGAACGACAAGCTTATTTTATATAAAAACGGGCAGCATCTCCCCTATTATCCTTACTTCCTCCAAATTCAAGATAACACCAACAACACAAGAACACAAAAACAAGAACATATATACATTATTTTCCAGCCTTATATACACCACAAAATACTACAAAACAGCCCAACACGCCGCAATCTCTTCATACACAAAATGACCACCGTAGTAGTCTCAAACGACCCGAAAATGTTACGACGAACGACCAGCCCACCACCCTACATCTATATGGTTTTTATCAAAACCCTTCCTACTCCAAAACTTCACAAAACAGTAGTGAAATATGCAGCCCAACAGTAACACAAAAGAGTCCACAAAACAGTCCGCTACAAGTCAAATAACTCAAACTCACGGCTTCCGATCACCGTTCCGTGAGTTCTAACTATTAGGAAACAAATTTATCAAACTTCCTTGATATTTAAACACCTAAATACAGTTATTACACATTTCTTAAATATGAAGTACCTTCCAAAACTCTAACTACAAAGAAAAAAAAGAGGGGGCATAATGACACTTACGTCGTAGGAATCGTTTTGATGTTATCGCTTCTCGATTTCATGCCCGGGATGATAATATTCTTTGAAACCCTAGAAGATATCTTAAGGATATGTTTATGGGTGTTCTCTGGTCGTGTTATTCTGAAAAATGAAGAGAAAGACGACCTAAAACTTATATATATCAACTTTGGGAAAGTCAAAGAGGTGCTAGCTTGGCACCCTAGCATTGGCCCATCTTCCGACGCTTATATCTTTTTATACGGATGTCGTATGAACGAACGGTTAAGAGAATTGGAAACTAAATTCCAAGAAATTCAATTTTGTATATAATATGTCCCAATCAAACCTCATATAACACACGAAATGTATTTCTCAAAAAGCTTTAGTGAACCACCTACTTGTCACTTAGGATGTCTGCGCAGTCTCGCAAAACTGCAAATATCTCTCTACTCTTATGTCGTATCGATGAACGGTTTAATGAGTTTGAAACTAGACTCATATATATTCAATTGGTTGATATGTCATCCCCTAATTCCAATTATATTGGGAGAAAAGCTCAGATACATTTGACCTAAGTTTCAACAAATTTATGAATGTAACTTGTGAAGACCTTTGCCAACTTTTGTTCCACAACTTGCTTGACTTCAAAACGTAGCACACGAATATCATAAGACAAACATAACTCATAAAATAACCTCCTTATCATATAATGAATCATAGTCTCACCCTAAAGTACATGTTATAACATTCCTAACTTGTCGACTTTCGACGAAACTTATTTTCTTCAATTGGTTTAGCTTCTAAGATTTCCAACCCTCTTGGTACTTGTTATTCATGATCTTAAATATTTGTAACCTACAAGGTAACATGATTATATTACTTATATGCTTCCAAATATAATCTTATTTTTGAGCTTACATCAATTGACTTACAACGTATTCTCACGTACGAAAACATGGGGTGTAACAGTAACTCTTCTAAACTTACTGCTGACGGTATGAAACCCCACCATACATGTTATGTGATTGGTATTGAGGTGACACACATGATAGCTGACGGGTGTGTGGGTGTGCACCATGTGAATTGGGACACTGTTTCTTCCATGGCATTGTATAATAGCCCTAGTTTGTTGATAATTGTGTTTTCACATGTGATAGAGTAAATGAGCTATCAATGATGTTAAATATCATGTTTAGGCTTCATGATGATATTGTTAGGACCCACAATGGTCGTTTCTTGTTGTCATCTCACTGATTTCATTGATAATTTGTACTCAGTCATATTCATGCATTCATATCATATCTCAGTCTCAGTTGTTATTATTGATACATCATATCATTGTTGTCGGGCTAGTTTCATGATATTGTGAGCCTGTGAGAGAGACTGGAGAGAGTGATGACTGAGTGAGGCCAAGGGCCTGAGTGAGAGTGACATTATGGGTCGGGCTGCACGCTGCAACATATTATATTATACATTATGAGTCGGGCTGCACGCCGCATCATATTATATATTTACCTTATGGGTCGGGCTGCATGCCGCAACAATATATTGATTATATTTTAGTGGATCGGGCTGCATGCCACATCAGTATTGGATCGGGCTGCACGCCGCATCAATATAGCCCTTGGGCTGAAGGAGCCCCTCTGGAGTCTGTACACAGCCCTAGTGAGCGCAGTTGACTATATATATATATATGTGGATCGGGCTGCACGCCGTAGCAGTTATTGTACATCACTGAGTATTTGAGTGTGTTGAGCATTGAGCAGTGAGATTGAGTATTCTTTGAGTGTGAGTACATGATTCATTTCCTAGATACATGGCATTTGCATGCACACATGATATACATGCATAGCGATTCATTTTTTCTCATGGTACATGGTATCACGTCATTCATGAATTATTATACACATTGATATTTTGGCATAGAGAGGTATTTTATACTTGTTATTCGGAAAGAAAATGAAACATTTTTATTTATTGTGGAAAGGATATTTGGAAAATTTGCAGTTTTCAAACTTACTCGTACCTTTGGCATTTTTGGTAAGAGATTTGGGTTTTCACTGAGATACTTGAAAATCTTGACCATTTTCTGGACACGTGAACAAGTTGAGAATTTTTACTTCTGAGATACCTCTTTTATTCTTGTATTTATGCTATATGAACTGTTGTGAGATCTTGGCATTGAACCCGACCTTGTATTAGCTCGTCACTGCTTTTAACCTAAGGTTAGGTTTATTACTTACTCAGTACATAGGGTCGACTGTACTGATACTACACGTCTGCACATTGCGTGCAGATGTTGGCTGCTGAGGTTGCCGTGTTCGATGGGAGCTGGATTGAAGATGTACCTGCATCCCGGTTATGGCTGCCCCTCGTTTGGGATAACATTAGATCTATAAAACTCTGTTTATGTATCTTTCAAACAGACCATGTATTTATTTTATTTTAGTTTTGTAAAATCTATTCTTAAAAGCTCATGGTTTGTACTACCAGTCCTTGGGAAATGTATAAAATTCAGTAAATTACTTTTATTTAATTGTCTTTTTAATATTATTGAAATTGGATAATTATTAGTTGACTTACCTAGCGGGCTGGGTTGGGTGCCATTGCGACTAGTGGATTTGGGGTCGTGACAAGTTGGTATCAGAGCCCTACGTTCATAGGTTCTACAAGTAATGAGCAAGTGTCTAGTAGAGTCTTGCAGATCGGTATGATGATGTCCATACATATCTTCGAGAGGCTACATGACATTTAGGATATACTTTCCACCTTTCTTTCCTTATCGTGCGGCATTGATCTAGCTTGAAGTGTAACTCTTTGAAATCCCTTCTACGCATTCGTATGCGCATATGAGCGCTCGGTATCATCCGTGCATCAATGACTTGTGATTCCAAGGTTTAGGTGAAAGATGTGATTTTGGCATGCTGACGATGGAACAGTGTGGAGGACTAGAGGTTAGGTTTTTTATTGTAGCTTGAGCATGGATATTTTGATTGTGTGAGCACGTGCTTTTGGGACTTATATGTCTATTGGTATCCATATTAGTGGGGTTGTGATTGGATGAATATGTGGTGGGTATGATGTGATTGCGAGATGTGTTCAGATTGCTCGAATTTGACGAGCAGAGTTTACCTGAGATGTAGCAAGGACTGTTGGGTGTTTGATTTCTGTCTTGATTGGCGTATGGCCTCGAGTTATGGGGGTTGTTGAAGGACCTCTCATGGAGTTTAGTTGTGGAGTGAAGTAGATCTTCATGTCGTGTTATTATTCAGACTCAGGAAGATTAAGTGATTGCATAACTGTTATGACTGTGGGAAGGTATAAAAACATGTCAGTTTGAGGCTAAGAAGCTGGGTTATCTCTTGCGAGGTGTCCTGATGTTGTGTGATCCCTATGTTGTTTTGTAGCGAGTTCTCTTTTACTAGTGGATTATATATACTGCAATTTGAGTTCGGGTCGCTTATGAGAGTTGGCTTGATTTCTACAATGATGAATGAGATATTTGCAGATGATTTGAGGTCTTAGATGGGTGGTATTATCTGAGCTTATGAATGATTTAGTTGAATCTCACTGTGGTATGGTTGCAGTAATAGAGTATGATCATTGTGAGGTACTGTGTGTTTTGATCTATGGCTTGAGCCAAGTGGGGGAGTTTGTTATTGATAATTCGATTGCACGATTATGTGTCGTATTGGTTTTAGTTGAGGTATACTGGTGAATTTGTTATGTCTTGCGGAGGTGGAGTTTGAGAATGACTCGAGTAATGGAAATTTCTGGATACAGGTGGTATTATACTCTATGGGTATATGAGAATAATTTAACAATTGATTTGTTATTCGTAAAGGATGTAGTGTGCATGAAGTAGGAATTTGCTCGGTTACGTAGGAGTGTGGGTTACTTCTTTGGTTGTCGTCGTGCCAATGGGGCACCGGTTGTTTGGCCCGTTTGGGGCGGTACAATTGAGATTTGAGCAGAGCGGATGGCTCTCGAGAATGGTTCTAATAGATTCAAGAATTATATGTGGCAATTGCGAATTTCGGACCGGTATATGGCTAGGACCTGATATTTGTATTGGACGGTGTCGAGACTTATGGAATTTTTATATCATTGAGGATTATGAATTTCAGCATTAAGAAGGTGAAGGAAACAATTTTAGGTTCGCATAAGGTCTCTTTAGAGTGGGTGTCTCGATTGTGGTGCTTTGGGTGCTTAAGAGGGATGTCAGCGGCTTATGGGCCTCAGGGCATTGTGATTTTATACTAGGGTCTCTTGTGTGGTGAATTTTGGTTAGGGATCGTGGAGCTCTAACAAGGAGAAATATCAATTTAAAGGTAATTTGGAAAGGACTTAGAGAAATAGGACAGTTAGGTAGTAGGTTGGATCAGCACGGTAATGGGTATGATCGGCTCTTTGGGTACTTATTATATGGTGAGTCCTTATAGGTGTTTCGTGGCGATGCTCTTGGGTTTTGGCGACCTGCATGGCTAGGTTGAGCTAGAGAGATTCGATCCTGATAGCTTGGTTATGTGCAAATGGGTTTCGAAGAGTTCTTAATGGTTTGTACCACGGTTCGAGGGGTATATTTCTTACTGGCGTGAGGAGAATTTGGCGCATAGTGAATTTCTCCTGGATGAAATAAAATGGAAGGTCCTTGGCTAATTGAGTATGTAGTTACTTGTGACTCAGAGTGGGCTATGAAGTTCTCGTATTTTTCATATGATGTCATGGTATATGCGATGTGTTGTGTGGGATTTGAGATTTACGTGAGCGAGATCACAGTTCAGTTTTGAAGGGGAGGTCATGAAATTTGTGGGCAACATGGACAGTTTCAGATGACTAGGTAAATGATAACTAATTGGTATGACTTGATGAGAGTATACATTTCAGAAGGGGCAATGTGTTTGATTTATGGATACTTCACTAGTATTGCGGCACTTTCCTGGTTGATCGACTGCTGTCATTTAAATTTTTCTATGTGGCACGAAAGAATTTTAGAAGTATTCCTCGTAGGATGATCGTGTATGAGCCATGTGTTAGGCATTCTAGCGGTGGAGTTGGGATCATATATGGCGATTCATGTGTTCTAAGGATTTGGAGACTGAGAGGTCTCATGAGCGGATTATTCCATGGTTATGGACTGTGAAGTCATGGCCGAAGCTAGCCAGATGATAGTATGTGTTATGATTCATACATTATGGGCTTTCGGAGGCTTATTTATGCATTTGTGGGTGTCCGAAGTTGATTTGGGGGTTCCATTAATAGTCCCAATTAGGATGTGTAATCCACACCGTGTTGGATGGGTTGGCTCCATAATGCTATTGTTAAGGGATGTGTTATTGGGTTGTTGCTAAGCTTATTCGTGTTCTGAAATTTCCCGTGAGATACTCTGCTATGCTACGAGGGGTTGTGATTCGATACATGGTGCGGTTCTATGGTGGCCTGTTAGCGGAATCTAAATAATTGAGTAATTGGGTATTGCATGATTCAGGGCATATTGGTTATGTCCTTTCGGGATTTGTGTGGCATTATGTCATTTGATTCTCCGTGGTTATGGTAATACACTTTGGGTACTTGATGCCGAATTTCATGGTTATTGATTTTGAGTAGGGTGGCTCGAGGTATATGAGATGGATCAACGTTTGGATGGAGTCGCACATTGCGGCGGAGTTATATTGAGGTATGAACCTTTGTGATGGAGTCGCGTGATGGTTCTATGGAGTGTGATAGATTCTTAGCATTGCGTTGTGGTGATACCCGTTGAGCTTGTGGGATGATTCTCTTGATTGAGTCATTTTCGCTATTGAGTACATTTGGATTGTTGCTTATTGATGCATGAATTGCACGGTTCATGGCTCTGGGTATTATTGATGTTGCGTATCAGTAGAGTAGTTGGTAGTTGGTAAGATGAAGTCGTCGGATCTAGGATGGGTGCTATCGGGTTTGATTGTGGTATATTTGGAAGGATAATATCCAAAGTCAGCTTAGGAAATTAGCTATACTTGTTGAAGGAGAGGGAGCTCCACGACTTGTTAATTTGATGAATGGTTATGAGCTTCTGCGCGTTCTTTCATTATCGGCAGTGTACGAAGGTTTTAGAATGAGGTTTTTGTTAGGTATGAGGTTTATCGGGATTGGGTTATTCTGAGCAGTTATTGTGATAGGAGATCTTGCTACGAGTATTAGGGTTATGTGGTATATCATGTGATTGTAGCTTGGGTTATGGTTGCGATTTGGTACAGCTTGTTCAGACTTATACATCATGTAGGTTGCGAGATCCAGATATTATAAGAAATTTCGGATGTTGGAATTTTTTTTTATTCTAAGGCTTATATGCTAAGTTGAATTGAGAAATTTCAGTTACATTGTGTTATCGGGCCTATATGGGATAGGCTGACGGGGGATCATCCCCGGGTATGTGCATGGTAAGGTTATACGGCGTTTTGGTGGTTTTGGGAACAACTCCTGGCAAACACATCACAACCTCTCATGTATATATCAATAGGCCAAAAAGTATTAGGTTCTGCCGAACTCATAATTTTAACATTACGTCTGTCCTGATGGCGTCTGGTGCGAAACTCGATGGATAATGAACAAGCCTTTCTATTAACTTTCTCCACTTAAGTACCAGACTTATATATGTGAAAAAAGGGTTTTAACTCGTGACTAACTCACATATCGTGCAGTGCGCTCTTACCACTAGATCAAAACCTTGGCGCCATTGCGAGGTTATGGTTTTATATAGTCTAATATTAGTCATCCTACTGTTGTTGCCAATTCTTATCCATAGGTAGAGCTCTTTGTTCTTATTTCTTTTTTTCTTCACATTTCATAAAATGTACCATTGCATTAAGTAATTATCATGTACATTGATGATCACATTGCAAATTATTATTTTGGACGTCAAGAAAACAAGAGTAGTCCACATTTAAATTTTGTGATGTGTTTTCCAAGAGTTATTATGGTAATTCATTTTGGGTACTTGATGCCGAATTTCACGTGGTTTTTGATTTTGAGCAGGGTGGCTCGAGGTATATGAGATGGATCATCGTTTGGATGTAGTCGCGCATTGCGGCGGAGTTATATTGAGGTATGAACCTTTGTTATGGAGGCCCGTGATAGTTCTACGGAGTGTGATAGGTTCTTAGCATTACGTTGTGGTGATACCAATTGAGCTTGCGGGATGATTCTCTTGATTGAGTCATTTTCTCTGTTGAGTACATTTGGATTGTTGCTTATTGGTGCATGGATTGCACGGTTCATGGATCTGGGTAGTATTGATGTTGCGTATCAGTAGAGTAGTTGATAGTTGATAAGATGAAGTCGTTGGATCTAGGATGGGTGCTATCGGTTTTGATTGTGGTATATTTGGAAGGATAATATCGGAAGTCGGCTTAGGAAATTGTCCATATTCCTTGTTGAAGGAGAGGGAGCTCCACGTCTTGTTGATTTTATGAATGGTTATGAGCTTCTGCATGTTCTTTCATTATCGGCAGTGTTCAGAGGTTTTAGAATGAGGTTTTTGTTAGGTATGAGGTTTATTACCGGGATTGGGTTGTTCTGAGCAGTTAAGTGATATGAGATCTTGCTACGAGTATTGGGGTCATGTGGTATATCATGTGATTGTAGGTTGGGTTATGGTTGCGTTTTGGTACAACTTGTTCAGACTTATACATCGTGTAGGTTTCGAGATCTAGATATTATAAGAAATTCCGAATTTAGGAAAATTGTTTTATTCTAAGGCTTATGAGCTAGGTTGAATTGAGAAATTTCAGTTACGTTGTGTTATCAGGCCTATATGAGATAGGGGTGACGTGGGATCACCCCCGGGTATGTACATGGTAAGGTTATACGGCGGTTTGGTGGTTTTTGGAACAACTCTTGGCACGTTCGAGGACGAACATATGTTTAAGTGGGGGAGAATGTAACGACCCGACTGGTCATTTCGAGCATTTGCACTTCGCTAGGTAGTTTACGGGCATGAGTAGCTCCGTGATGTATTATTACTTATGTGAATCATCGGTTTTGGTTTTCGGGTTATTCGAAATCGGTTTGGAAGAATGAATTTCATTGTTGAAACTTTAAGTTGAAAAGATGACCTAGTTTGATTTTTTGCGAATTGGACATCGGAACGGAATATAATGGTTCCGTTAGGTCCGGATGGTGATTTTGGACTTGGGCATATGCCCGGATTTGAATTGGATGTTTCTAGAAGGTTTCGGCACTAGTTGGCGAAAATTGGAAATTTGAAGGTTTGGAAAGTTCATAAGTTTGAACGAAAGTTGACTTTGAGGATATCAGGTTCGAATTGTGTTTCTTGGTATTTGAATAGCTTCATCATGTAATTTGGGACTTGTGTGCAAAATTGGGGTTCATTCCGGGATGATTTGATATGTTTCAGCGCGAGTTTTAGAAATTTGAAGTTCAAAGTTCATAGATTTCGATTTGAGGTGTGATTCGTCGTTTCGATATTTTTATGTGTTTTTTGAGGCCTAGAGTAGGTTCGTGTTATGTTATGTGACTCGTTTGCATGTTCGGATAGGGTCTCGAGGGGCTTGGGCGAGTTTTGGGCGAGGTTCGGAGCATTTTGGAAATTTTGGTTAAGGCTGGTGGTTGCTGGTTCTGGTGTGATCGCACTTGGTCGCAGAAGCGACAAGGCAGTCGCAGAAGCGGATCGGTGCTGGCTGGGGAGGCATTGCAGAAGAGGATCTTCAGGCGCATATGCGCAATCGCACATGCGACCATGGCCATCGTAGAAGCGGCCTTTCTCGCAAATGCAAGCCGTTCCCGCAAAAACGAAGGTCGCAGATGCGACCTCTTTACCGCAGATGCAGAATCTGCTGGGCAGAAGCTATAAAACTCAAGGGTTTTGGTCTTTCTTCATATTTGGAGATGTGGGACTCGGATTGAGGCAATTTTTGGAGCAAATTTCATCACGAGAATTGGGGTAAGTGTTGTCCACTCGGCTTTGGTTATATTTCACGAATCTATCTTCAGTTTTGGCAATTGGTGAATGAATTTTAAAGAGAAATTGGGGGGGGGGGGGTTTGCCCTAAAGTTTCATAA